>JXTB01000186.1:136665-178274 GCA_002914805.1 Parasponia andersonii | reverse complement strand
AATGACGATCAACGAATGACGATCAACAAATGACGATCAACAAATGACGAACAACGAATGACGAATAAGTAGATATCTTTATTGATGAATGACGAAAACATGAAGATATATATGAAAATTTACTGATAATAGCGACGAAGTTGTTCTGCATTCCAGGCATGCTCGATATTTTGTCCGCCAGTGCGAGGTAACTTATATGTCCCAGGTCGAATTATGACATCAATAACATACGGTCTTTCCCAAGAAGGTCCAAATACTCCAGCACCGTGCTCTTTATTATTAGGTAGGACTTGCCAAATAACAAGGTCACCAACTTTAAATCCTCTCCGACTGACTTTAGAGTTATAATATCGAGCAGTGCGCTGTTGATATGATGCGATTCGAAACTGTGACTGCTCACGCTTCTCGTTTAAAAGATCGAGCTCAATCCTCATTAGTGTTTTGTTGCGATCTTGCTCATAGGTTGATCTTCGTAGAGAGCTCGCACCAATTTCAACCGGAACCATTGCTTCATATCCGTAAGCTAAAGAGAATGGACTCTCTCTGGTAGTTGTTCGTTGAGTGGTACGATAAGCCCATAAAACTTCAGGGAGTACCTCTGGCCAAGCTCCTTTATGCTCTTCCAACTTTGTCTTTATATTATGTTTAAGTATTTTATATATCGCTTCGACCTATCCATTGGCTTGTGGATGAACAACAGCAGAGAAATTCTTCTTGATGCCTAAGTTGTTGTAGAAGTTACGAAACTCATCGCAGTGAAATTGTTTCCCATTATCAGAAATTATGGTATGTGGTATATCATAACAACAGATTATAGATTTGTAAATAAAATCTATCATCTTTTTTGCAGAAATGGTACTCAAAACTTCAGCTTCTGTCCACTTGGTGAAATAATTGACGGCGACCACTGCATACTTCAATCCATCTCGTGTCAATAGAAGTGTTCCGATAATATCAATTCCCCATACTATAAATGGCCATGGACTGATCATTGGAGTGAGAGGAACGGATGGCATTCTAGGAACAGTTGCAAATCGTTGGCATTTGTTACACCTCCTAGTAAATTCCATCGTATCCTTCTTCATGGTCGGCCAAAAATACCCTTGTCTTAGAATCTTGTTCGCAAGTGCCTGCCCCCCGGAATGATTTCCGCATATTCCTTCGTGAATTTCCCTCATAATATAGTCCGCTTTTTCTTTATCGACACATAACAATAGCGGCGCACTAAAACTTCTTCGATAAAGCTTCTCGTCATAGATAACATAGCGATCTGCTTTTATTCAAAGTCGCTTTGTGTCATCTTTGTATTCGGGGAGATCGCCATTTTGTATATACTTTATTATAGGATCTACCCAAGATGATTTTTTATCTACCGTCATAGCTATTTGGGGCTCTGCTTCGATACTGAGTTTTGTAAGAAACTCGACAGGGACCACTTTTGGTAATTCGACATCTTTTGTTGAGGCGAGTTTAGCTAGGGCATCTGCCCGAGTATTCTTAATGCGAGGAAGAAGTTGAATATTATAGGCAATGAATGTCGAGAATAATCTTTGTACCTCCTGTAAATAAGCCATCATTCTCTTTCCTCTTACTTGGTATTCGCCATTTACTTGACAACGACTAGCTGGGAATCACTGTATGCCTCAATTACTTCGACCTTCATTTCTTGTGCGAGCTTTAGCCCGGCTATCAGTGCTTCATATTCTGCCTCATTATTTGATGCTGGAAATTTGAAGCGAAGTACACAATGAAGTGCACAATCTCATCAAGATGTTTGATGTGATCTTCAGCTTTCTTCGACTTCACCAGCATGTCATTAACATATACCTACATTGTCTTGCCAATTTGTTTTACAAACATCATGTTGACGCTGGTAGGTTGCTCCTGCATTGATGAGTTCGAAGGGCATCTTTTTGTAACAGTATAATCCTCGATCAGTGATGAATGAGGTATGCTCCTCATCTAGTTCGTACATGGGAATTTGATTATATCCAGAATATGCGTCTATGAAACTTAAGAGTTTATGCCCCGATGTCGCATCTATAAGCTGGTCGATTCTTGGAAGGGAAAAGCTGTCCTTTGGGCATGCTTTGTTGAGATTTGTGAAATNGATGCACGTTCTCCACTTCCCGTTGGGTTTCTTTACCAAAACCGAGTTTGCAAGCCAGTTCAGATAAAAAGATTCCCTGATAAATCCAATTTCGAGCAACTTTTTTACCTCTTCTTTCAGCGCGACATAGCGTTCTGGATTCGTAACTTTTCTTTTCTGCCGTATAGGCTTCTTTGTTAGATCTATGTTAAGACGGTGGCATATGATATTCGAATCGATCCCGACCATGTCCAAATGTTGCCATGCGAAGACATCCAAGTTAGATTCTAGCAAAGCGACCAATGAAACTCGCATAGGTTCTTGAAGCCTCGCTCTAATCTTTAAAATCTTGGAGGACCTGTCAAATAGCAAATCCTCCAAGTTTTCAAGGGGTCCAGTTTTGACCTCTCCATCAATTTCTCGAGGGTCGAGGTATTCGCTTATCGTTTCGATTGACGTTTCGCCTCGCTTTGGCTGACGTTTCGCCTGACGCTTCTCTTTGGACCATCATTGTGCGAGGCGTCGCATATTTTGCTGCGAGCTTTAAAGAGTTGTTATAACAAGTCCTCGCATCATATTGGTTGCCATGCACCTCGCCTACTCCTTGTTGAGTCGGGAATTTCATAGCGAGATAATAGATCGATGTTACTACTCGAAGTTCCCTTAGTGTCGGTCTTCCCAGTACAGCATTGAATGCAGAGGGGTAATCTACAACCAAGAACTGGGTCATTACTGTTGAAACCTTAGGGTAGGTTCCAACGTTGACCATTAACTCAATCATGTCCATAGGCATTATGTTGTTACCAATGAATCCATAGAGTGGAGTGATGACGGGCTTTAGGTCACTTTCATTTAACCCCATTTTTTTAAAGGTGTCGTAATACAGGATGCCAATAGTACTTCTATTATCGACCAATACTTACCATAATTACGTGCTTCCACAATTGATCTTTATGACCAACGTATCATTATGTGGATAATGGACTTCCCTCGCGTCTTGTCCCGTGAAGGTAATATCCATATCCGGTACTCGCTGAAGCTTTCATGGTCGCTGTTCGAGGTGCATGACTTTGATCAACGGCTGCTGCCGAGCTTCTCGTACATACCTATCCTGTGCTCTCTTGGAATCTCCCCCAACGTACGGTCCTCCGAAAATAGTTCGCACCTCGCGCTGAATTTCTAGAGGTCACTGTCGATTTTCTTCTCGCCTTTCATTAGACTGTTTAGAGTACTGCCCCAGCCGCCCTTCTTTAATTAATCTTTTGATCTCATCTTTCAGGGCAAAGCAGTTATTGGTATCGTGTCTAATGTCATTGTGATACTGACAAAACTTGTTGGGATCGCGTCTCGCTCTATCTCTTTTCATAGATTCCGGTTGACGATACCGCTCCTGTTAGTTTGTGACCGCATAGATATGATCTATGGGTGCGTTTAATTCAGTATAATTATTGAACCTCATGGGAGCTCTTGGAATCTCCTGCTTTTTCTGTTTGGGCTGCTTCTAAATCGATTCTTCACTACTCCTTTTGTTCGACTTCTTATTATTATTATTGTTTTTTGTTGTCGCATCTTTGTTAGCATCCTTTCCTCCTCCCTTTGTCGTCTTAAGGTTTTCGCGTGAAGATTCCACCCTTAGATGTCGACCAACTCTTCGATAGAAGTTTTCAAGGGTTCAACATTCTCGCTCTAGTAACTCTTCCCAGAGTTTAGTTTCTGGTCGTATCCCAGCCATCATTAGATTTAAGACTCCTACCTCAGGCGGGTTATTGATCTTTACCAACTTTGAGGTAAAATGATTTAGGTAAGATCGTAGAGTTTCTTCTGGGCCTTGCCGAATAGCAGACAGACTTACCAGTGGAATAGTAAAATTCTTCGCGGACTGGAATTGCCTCAAGAATACAGTCTGAAGCTGTTACCAGGACGAGATTGAACCAGACTTGAGTCCTCGGAACTACTTCTTCGCCGTTCCTGTGAGAGTTATAGCAAAGCATCTATAACGTGCGAGATCATCAACACGATGAAGTTCCATCAGGTCGCTGAAGTGATCCATATGGTCCTGCAGATTAGTTTTTCCATCAAAAGTGTTTATGGCAGGAAGTTTAAATCCAGCAGGTAAGGCGGTAGCTCGAACCTCCTCACTGAATGGCAATTGACGATACCCATCAGCGAGCTCATCGTCCTAACCAGCAAGTACATCTAAAACAATCCTCAGATTATGAATATCGACGTTCAGAGAGAGAATATTCTCTCTTACTGGTGGTAGGAGTGGCCTCTGATCATTGTCACGATATAAGGTGGGTTGGTTAGGTAGGGTGTGCTGCGACCTTAGGGATTCTAATGAAACAGTGCGATGAGATCGGTTTTGGTCGTTGTGATGCAATGTGGATCACTCCTGACTACGTCGCTGATCCAGATGTTGTCTCAGGTCTGTAGGATTCTGTCGAGATTCCCTACTGATCCTTTCAAAGACACTCCTCCATTGACGTTTTTGCTCATGTTCAAGATAATCACGATTGATGGTTGCTCTCCAAGAAGGTTATCCACGATCACGATCAGTGCTCGAACTTTCAATACCAGATACCAGAGGCAAGTCTGCGACCTTGCCTTTTCCCTTAGAGATGTAATCTCCTCGACACTCCTACCGGTCTTTAGGTTAGTCGCGGTTCCCTGTCTCCAGGATCTGAATTCCTCTCTCAGATTGTTGCACAGGACGTTTTCTCGGACGTTCGTGCTGTGGTGGAGTTAGCATCTGTCCCTCAACAAGTCATCGTACAGAGTCATTAATTTGACTTGTAATTTGCTGAAGGTTCACTAGTGCTTCCTCTATGCGATCCTGTCTCTGGGCAATATTTTCCGTACGGTCACGGCAGGCTGATCCTGAACAGGATCTACCTGTGCAGTAGCGGTACTTTGGGGATGATTTTGGTTAGTTCCGGTGTTTCTGGTAGTGTTTCTAGTATTTGCCATTGTTGAAAGAAGCAGAATGGACAAAATTTTCTACCAGAATAGCCCTCCTTCTAGCGCCAATTATTGGCGGAGGTTTTGTCAACAATAAATTTAGAAAAATTACAAAATATGGCTTGTGTGTGAAAATGGTTAATTAACTAAAGCAAACAAAGAGACAAGAATTTTGTAGTGGTTCAGCCCCAAAAAAGATGAGCCTACGTCCACTGTTTTTTACTATTTTCTGGAGAATTACAAGAACTCAAAATTATAATGTGTTGTCCAGAAAGAAGAGGCAAGAGTTTAAAAGGTTCTCAAAAGATTTCAAAGATAAAAGATCCTAGATCCCCCACTGAAACATTGAATTCCCTTTATATAGATAAGGATAGCTCAATATTTCCTAATTATGAGAATGAGTAACTGTATATTCGAGCAATACAATTTGAGTAACAATATAACTGTGGAATCACTTAAATAAGATGATTTGTCGATCTTTAAAGAGAAACTTTTGTTTCCCTATCTTTGTAGGTTACCCGTTTTGACGAAATTTAGTCTAATTTCCTTTCTGGTCGCACTTAACTCGTTCGGAGGAGGTCGCACTAACTTATGCGGCGGAGGTCGCACTTAATCTTACTCGTACGACCTAACACGTTCACTTGGTCAACTTTTTTTTTTTGGTNTGTTGATGGAGGTTTTATCAACAATAAATTTATGAATAATTAAGAGATGTGGCTTGTGTAAACTGAGGTAAATAATCAGAGCAAATAAGGAGACACAGATTTATAGTGGTTCGGCTCTAAAAAAGATGAGCCTACGTCCACTGTTTTCTCACTATATTGACGAATATTCAAGGGTACAATACTCGAATGCTAATGGGGAACGCTCAAGACTTAGACCACCCTAAGCGTGTATTTGCTCTAACTTCTACTCTCTCTGACTTGTTTCTGCCCAGAATGTGTGATGATCCTTTCGGAACACAGAGTCTCCCTTTATATAGATGGTAGTGACCCTATCCCCCTAGGTTCCTTATGTCTCTAGGATCCTTAATTGAATAAATGGGTAACTATACAATTGGGTAATTATCCAATTAAGTAATTGGATAATTATTCAAAACGAATAACTGGATAATTACAAATAATACAATTAGATAACTACTCGAAAAGGATAACTTAGTTAATCGCAAATAGGAGTCTTCAGTTTCCCTTTCCTTGTAGGTTTCCTCTACTGCATTTACCTAGTTCCCTCTTCTTGTAGGTTTCCTTTATAGTGTTTTCGTGTTTCCCCTTTCCAATAGGTTCCCTGTTTATTAAGGAAAACTATACGGATAAGGTCGCACAAAAACCTGCAGAGGAGGTCGCATGTAAACATCACAGAGGAGGTCGCATATATTCTATATGCGGAAGGTCGCACATATCCTTCACAGATGAGGTCGCATATATTCTATACGCGAAAGGTCGCACATATCCTTCACAGATGAGGTCGCATATACATCTTATGCAACCTTAGGATTTTAGACCGTACAACATATACTATTGTCAAAAATATTATTATTATTATTTCCTTTCTTATTAAGGAAATCTTAATCTACCATAAACTCCTATAACACGTTACGTTGAAATTATTTTGTTCCTCCAAAAAAAAAAAAAAAAAAGAAAAGAAATTATTTTGTTTTTGTTTTTGTTTTTTTATAACACGGTCCAAACACTGTCAGAGAAAGTCCACCCAGTCAGAGTTTTAGGCACCGGAGGCCACGCAATGACTGTTCTGCCTCTTTGTACCTTTGCTGCCATCCAGCTCAGCTTATTCATACTCTAATCCCCAGATGTCCAAATTACCATTTTACCCATCCAAGGCACGCCGACAGCCGGCTTGCAATTCTCCACCTCCGCGAAGGGTATTTTAGTCATTCCACTTGTGTGACGACTACCAACCAAATGTGACAATATCATAATGAACCACTGATCTTGACTTAGCCAATTAATATTCGTAATTGTGAATAAAACAAAAAAATAAAATAATAACAATAAAATCATTTGAATAAAAAATAAATTAATTAAAATAGAATAAAGTTTGTTAGCTTTAAGTAGCCAAAAGGGTGCCGACACGTTTTCCAAATCAGCATAAGATCCATGATCTTGTCAACAAACAGTAAAGTCTTTATTCTGAGCAGCCGACGGTGTTGAATGCGCCACGTCAGGTAAGGTTGGACTTGGTGCGAGGCAGGGAATCACTTTCTCGGTTCGTACACAACCACGGGGAAACTTCCGGGTCCGGCAACGAGACGAACTACTCAGTGAGTTTTATTTCGCGTTCGCTCTAAGTGTTAGACTTCAGAAATTTAGATCTCTCGTTTTCGTTTCTCTGTCCTCCTCTTTCTTCTTCTTCTTCTTCTTCTTCTTCTTCTTCTTCTTCTTCTTCTTCTTCTTCTTCTTTCTCTCTATACAAAGATTCAGAGCTCTCGAGTTGGTGGTGGTGGCGGCTTTGGCTTTTCCTCATTCGCCATAGTTGTTTGTTGTGGAGCTGTTCCTTCGTGTTTGTTTTGTTTTGTTTTTGTTTTTGTTTTTTTTTTTTTGGGTTACGAGGGAAAATCTCAGATTCTTTTGGCGGAAATTCGAAACGTTTCCTCTTCCAAAAATTGATTCGAGAGAGAGAGAGGGGGGAAGGGGAAGAAGGGGATGGGGGTATCAGACAATTCGAAAGGGTTGATATTAGCAGTGGCTTCGAGCGCCTTCATTGGCACCAGCTTCATATTGAAGAAGAAGGGTCTCAAGCGCGCTGGTGCTAATGGCACTCGTGCAGGTTGGTGATATTTTTGGGATTTGGTGGAGTTTTTATTACTCAGATCTCTGAATTTTGGTTTTTGTTACGAATTGAATTGGGTTGATTTGAATTCTTTATTTGAACACAGTAGTAGGATTGGATTATTTTAGTTTCTGGTTAACTGCTATTGCATTTCTAGGCCTTGGAGTGACGCCCTAGTGAAAGTGCCATAACCATAGAGTTCTGGATAATTGGGCTGTTTCCTGGACTTTTATTTGATGATTATTAAGTATGCAAATCGGGTAAAAGTGAATTGTGATATTAAATGTTCTTGATGGATCAACGTTGAAATTTTCGGATATGGAGTCTAATTCAGGGTTTATAACGCGTACACAGTATATAAATGATCAATCTCGTTAGCCTTATTTTTGTTTTATTTTATTTTTTCGGAAGACCAGAATTGAGGGGTATACGTTAATTCATTAACTGCTTGTGATGTTCCAATTGTAATCCTAAAACTGATGCTTGCAAAAGGATAAGGATAAGTATGAATTTCTGAAATGATTGAAATTGTTATGTTCTGCATGTATTTTTGATTTTGTCATGTACAATGGTGTAAAGAATGAAACTTGGGTTGTCTCTTTCGGCAGATTATAGAGCACGTGTCTGTTTGGCTCTAAGACTAATTGAAGCTGTGCCCCTTGCCTGTAACCCTTGAGTTATGCTTTTGCCAGTTTGTGAGATTGAGTTAATTTTGTTTATCATATTGTGTTGTCTCTTGGCTGATGTAGGAGTTGGTGGTTATACTTACTTATTAGAGCCTCTATGGTGGGCGGGCATGGTGACAAGTAAGTGCTAGTTATGGAAAATTGTCTCTCTCTTCCCAAACCTCATGTGGCTGAAATAATAATTGGAACCGTCGGTAATTGATTTTGTTATGTCTGGACTTGCAGTGATTGTTGGTGAGGTTGCCAATTTTGTGGCTTATGTATATGCACCTGCAGTTCTTGTAACCCCTCTTGGAGCATTGAGCATAATAATCAGGTAGATGCATTTGTTTCTGAGTTTATGTGATAGTTTATACACACAAAAAATGCTTCAATTCTTTGTTAGAACTTACGTATCCAATGAATCTGTGTAGTGCTATTTTGGCTCACTTCTTGTTGAATGAACGGCTGCCAAAGATGGGTGTTCTGGGATGTGTGTCCTGTATCGTAGGATCGGTAATAATTGTAATTCATGCACCTCAAGAGCATACTCCAAATTCTGTTCAAGAAATATGGAATCTGGCAACTCAACCAGGTATTATATTATACAACTTGCAATTTTTTTTTTTTTAACCTTCGACCTAAACCTTTGTCTTCTTAACCATTATTTGTTCTCTCTTTCTTCAATCGACAGCATTTCTAATTTATGTTGCGGCTACACTTTCTCTCGTGCTTACTCTGATTTTGCATTTTGAACCTCGATATGGACAGACAAACATACTGATCTACTTGGGAATCTGTTCTTTAATGGGTTCTCTTACGGTAACATCTTTATCTTTGTACATTTTTGAATTAGCTGCAATGCATCTAAAATCTGTTTCCTAGCATTTGTGTTTGACTTTGGCTGTGATTACTAAAAATGTTTTAGCTTCTTATTTCTGAAAGCTTGTTATACTTTTGCTTTTCAGGTCGTAAGCATAAAGGCCATAGGAATTGCTATAAAGCTTACTCTCGATGGGGTAAGCCAAGTAGCTTATCCTCAAACTTGGTTTTTCCTGACTGTTGCAGCAATCTGTGTTATTACGCAACTGAATTACCTGAACAAGGTCAGTATTGTTTGTGTTGGTCTCTTCCTCTGAAGCATTGTCAATGTTTTTTCTTTAATGAGTGACTAGTAATCTTGTATTAAGATATCTTTCCTTTACCTGGTATTTGATAGTTTTGTTCTGTATCTGATTTTTTTTCTTTAAAAAAAGATGTTTTAAGTTAATGTCTTTTAGCATCCAATTTGTGGGAAATAGCCCTTTTGCTCAATGTTCAGTAACATTCAAATGTGCAAAAGTTTGAAACTGCTTTTTGATAGGCTTTTTAGCATAAGAATGGCTGTGTTGTTATGCTGATCAGTTTCTGGAAGGATGGTGCTCAGCCATTTTCTATTTCCGGTCCATTTACTCATTCAAGATAAGGGTTTTTGCATTCTTTTGTGACTCATTTTCTTGGCCCCTTTCTTTTCAGGCGTTGGATACATTCAACGCAGCAATTGTTTCTCCAGTTTATTATGTCATGTTCACAACTCTGACAATTATCGCAAGTGCAATAATGTTCAAGGTAGGTTGGTTAATCCATCTGCTGATGCCACTTATGTGGCTGCCTGGTTTTCCATTGTATTTTTGTTCAATTACATATAAATGGACTCTAAATTTTCCCTTTGGAGTTGCTTCAATGCAAACGAACTGGGGGGAATCTAAAGTTTATCGTTGCTTCTATATGGTCTTCAGGATTGGTCTGGTCAGGATGCAAGTAGCATAGCCTCTGAGATTTGTGGATTCATCACTGTGCTGTCAGGAACAATCATACTTCACTCAACCAGAGAGCAGGAACCTGCTCCAACACAAGGTATCAATAGACTGGTTTTTTCTCAGGCACGATAATATGGGAACATAGCAATTGAAAATTCTTTAGCATATGTGGTAAAAAACTTTGTCAGACTTTCTCATCTAAAAGCAGGCCTGAAATAAACACTGCTGTGTCTAAAGATGCGGGAATCAAAGCGAGAAGGAAAAAAAAGAGAAAGGATGTCCATATTATATAGCAGGCCTGATATAAACACTGCTGTGTTTAAAGATGCGGCAACTAAAGCGAGAAAGAAGGAAAAAAAATGATGTCAATATTATGTAGATCCTTGACTAAGATCCCAGTGTCAACTTGATCTATTAAATCTTCCACTTTGGAGTTTTGTGTTTGGTTCCAGTTAGGCCAGATACTAAACTGCCTTTTGATTAACAACAATAAAGAATTAAACCTTTTAAGACTATGAATCAGCAGCAAAGATAAAGCTGCCATTTTGTATGAAATTGATTGAATACGCTGGTTTACTTCCGAAGAAGAATGTTAAAATTAAATGAAATAAAATAACAAAGGAAAAAGAAAGAACACTCAAGCTCGTGGACTTTTCAGATAAGACTCATCATTTCTTGTTATGTGTCACAGAATAAGACTTGGTAAAATTAGCAGAGTCGGGTCCAGATAATAAGGCTTGATTATTAAGGATGACTCGACATTGTAGTGACATTGTAGCTGTTTTTGTCTTGTGCCAACTTCTTCGTATCTAGTTGAACTTTTGGCTGTAACTTTGCCATTCTTTGCAGGAAATGTAACATGGTATATCTCGGGAGATTCAATGAAGAATCTTGATGAGGAGCATTTAATAGCTTTGCACGATTCAGACTATCTTGAGCGCTAGGTTCTTCCTTTCAAATGGATTATAATTTATTGATGCACATAGTCCCTACCAAGTAGCAATGAAGCAACCCTGCGATTGGTATTTGAGTAATTTTTGCAGAGAGGGGGAGCTGATTTCTTTTGTGGATGGTTCTTCGGTTGACATTGGATCACAACCAGCACTTCTGTGCATCTTCACTTAATTGGCTTGGGATTAGACCCTTAATTCGACCCTTGAATTGATTTGTAATGTGTAGGGCACCACTCTTGCTGGAAGTTTGAATCCACTATCGGCTCTTAAGGGGGTTGCAGGTGCTTCACAGAGGTATTTATTGTAAACTTGGCGGCGTCTTTTGTCCATGACAAGGCCATTTTTTGTTTGTACATATATACTTTTCTTTTTTTAACAAGGGTTTCAGTCATCAGCTTTTGTCATTCTTGAGTTTTTATTTTATTTTATTCTATTTTTTTTAAGGGATTTGTCATTCTTGAGTTAGATGAGTTCGTTTCCATCTCCTTGTATTAATCCATTTTTAGCCTTGAGAGTTGAGCAGTTATCGTTGCGATTGTACATTTTCATATTTTGGATTAAAGATCCTTGTTTTACTACCAAAAATTTGTTTCACAAAGGGTTACCTTTCATAATCTTCACTTTCTTTTTTTTTTTTTCAATAAAAAAAATAATATTGATGCTAATTTAGTACATGTTAAACACTGAAATATGTAGTATGTAACATAGTTTGTTACATTGATGTAGTACCTGACTTGGTAGAAAACGAATCCAACTAGGATTCTATAAAACAGGGCCAAAAACAAAAGATGCGTAAATTACATACACATTAGACTAGACTAATCCCGCGACACAAACTTCAAATTTATTAGGAGCGCTTTTTTCTTTTCGAAAATGTATGTATAATTTTTTTTTTTAAAATGGGTTTTAATTAATCATCACCGTTTATTATAAATTTTTTTAAAAATAATACACTTTATCAAAATTTAATAATTTTTTTATCAATTTTTTTGGTACCAACACATATGACGAATTAGTGTGTTAAAATTTATTACAAATAGATTAAACATTATTACTAATTGAATATTGACAAATCTCATGTTACATATATTGGTATTAAAAATTTAATACAAAAATTAAATATCTTAAGCATTATTCTTGTTAATAATACAATACTTCTAAAATATATTTGGAATTTTAAATAAAAAATTACAACGATATCAACGCTTTCAGTAAATTAGCATACAAATATATTTGTACATCTCTTCCTCCAATAGAATTTGTCGTCGTATGTCTAATATCAATAGACTCGTCCGTTCTAAGTGTGTGTAAAGTTTGTTCACGTGATTATGTGTGACCAATCAACACACCAAAGTTTATATTTGTTATCTACGTTTTTCAGTAATAATATGAATTAGTCATAATGAGAATAAAAATAAGGAAATATTTCTCCTTCCCATCACATATTTGAGATATAAATGTAAAATCTCTTAGACAATAAGTGACTTTGAGAAAAAACGGAGGTGAGGAAAAAAACAAAAAAAAAACTAATTAGTTTTGTTCCTTTTCTCCTGCCCTTATTTCCACATCACCATATGTGGCAAAAATAATGTCTTGGACAAATATTACATCAGGTGAAGAGAGATTCTAAGTTGAAGCGTATTTTCTTGGGCAACAAGATTCCTTCCTCAACAAAAGGAAGTAATCTTAATGATTCACGCATCATCGGCATCAGCAAACAAAGCCCTAGACCAACACGAAAAGGCGCCGGTCAATTCTACATCATAAAGGAAACTCATCGATATTTTTAAAAAAAAAAAAAAAAATATTAAATTAAATTAAATAAACAAAGGAAACTCAGCGGCACCTAATCTCGACCGTCCATTCTAATAGAATCTCGAAACTGTCCTTTGATCAAGACCAAAATCTAATCCTTACGTTTTCTGCCGTCGATTCAAATCCACTCCCCACTTCCCTTGTTATATATTCACTTCCCATTGCCCTCTTCGCTGCCAACGAACGCAACCCCTTTCACAAAAGCTATCGAGCAGGAGAGAGAGAGAGAGAAACACTGGAGCGAGAAACAATGGCGGCAACAGTGTCTCCTTGGGCTAAACCCGGCGCGTGGGCACTCGACTCGGAGGAACACGAAGCTGAGCTTCTCAAGGAGCAGGAGAACAAGAAGGACACCCTGGACTTCCCGTCCCTTACCACCGCCGCCGCAGCGAAATCCAAGAAGAAGAACAAGGGTCAGACCCTTTCCCTGGCGGAGTTCACCACCTACAACGGGCCCACCAGGTCACCGGCCCAGCCGACCGAGCCCGTGGGCCTGACCCACGAAGACCGCTTGGTGCTCCCTAAAGGCCCCCGCGAGCGAACCGCAGAGGAGCTTGACCGGCCACGCGGCGGCTTCCGGTCTTTCGGCGATCGAGGTAATAACAGGTACCCTGATAGGAACGGCGACGAGTCCTCGAATTCGAGGTGGGGTCATTCGAAGGGCCCTGATAGGAACGGTAGTGGGTTCGGTAAGGATGTGAACAGGGATTCCGGGCCTTCTCGGGCCGACGAGGTTGATAATTGGGCCTCGACGAAGAAATCCTTTGTGGGGAATAATGGATTCGAGAGAAGGGAGAGGGAAAGAAGTGGGTTCTTCTCGGATTCGCAATCGAAAGCTGACGAATCAGATAATTGGGTTTCGAATAAGAGTTTTGTACCGCCGGAGGGACGGCGAAACGGTGGTGGGTTTGAGAGAGAAAGAAAAGTTGGGTTCCCCTCTAATGGTGGTGGTGCGGATGCGGATTATTGGGGAAAGAAAAAGGAGAGTAACGGTGGGAATGAGAATGGGAGTGTGAATAGTGTGGGTGGGAGGCCAAGGCTCAATTTGCAGCCACGAACTCTTCCTGTTAGTAATGAAAGCTCGCCCGGTTCGGGGGCGGTGGCGAAGCCGAAGGGATCGAGCCCTTTTGGGGAGGCAAGGCCAAGAGAGGAGGTTCTGGCGGAAAAAGGGCAGGACTGGAAGAAGATCGACGAGCAGCTTGACTCGGTGAAGATTAAGGAGGTGAACGAGAAAGCAGACGGTGGTGGATCTTCAATTGGGAAAAAGAGTTTTGGAATTGGGAATGACCGGTATAGTTCGCCTAATGACCGCGCCGAGAAGAGTTGGAGGAAGCCTGACACGGAAAATGCTACGGAAGATGCTACTGGTTCCCAAAGGTATGTATCGTCAGCTATGTGAAAATATGTTAAATTCTTTTATGAAATTCCAAAGGTTGATGCTTTGTCCCTTACTTGATCATGATCGATCGTTTTAATAGCTTGGTTACAGAGAAACTGTTAGAATAGGTTTCAAGTTTTCTTAGGGAAGATTTATTTATTACTGACACGGAAACGGTTTGATTAGCATGTGTGCTTTCCCATTGTCTTATTGGTTAGTGGCTATAACTAGTGGCTTTGGTATTCCCGCGGTTCTGTTTATCCGCAGTATTCTGTTTATCTTAGGCAATTTCCTGTCTTTTTATTTCAATTCTGTAGTACTTCGTTGTTGTTGATTTGCATCCATCACACACTTGTTCACACAATTTGTTCGTAAAGGCTGGCAGCCTGGCAGGCAATGGTAGATTGGTGGTTTTTTCTTGAATGAACACGCCTAAAAAAGAGGCAATAGGAGAAGCAAACAACAGATTAAGAAAATCTGTAAAACCACAATTCATAACATCTCTTTTCCCCCCGAATAAAAAACACAGTGAATTACTGGTCGGCAATGGTAGTTGTTAGAGTTATGAACTGTTGTAATGTAAATTATAATTGCTAGAATGAATCTAACGATGTAATTAGTAAGTTTTTGTTTGGAATGGTTTAGTGATTAGAAAAAGTTATGGGCTATATAGTTTTCTGAGCTATCTTGCCCTCCATCTAGGATGGGCATGAGTCTGGCTGGCTGCTAGCTGTTATTAATCTAACTCGATAGATACTGCCTTACCTTTTCTCTTTCCTCCCTCTCTTTAGGAGAGCACAAAAAGGTTTTCACTTTTCATGTGCTCTGTATCTGTAAGTACACGAGCACCTGTCAGTAGATGCATAATCTTATGTTTGGACCAGAAGGCACTTTTAGAGCACCGCAAGCTTGTGCCATCTAAAATTTTAAAACATGATAAAATCTGCAAGCTAATTCAGGGAGATTCGTTTGGAAGATGTCCCCTGGAATTTAACTTGAGCCCCGGTAAAATTAACCGGCTTTGTTGTTATTTTAAAGTAGTTGGATAAATTTGAACAAGTTAATTGTTTTTCTATTAGAGGATTATATGATCAACTTACTTTTGTCCTTTGGGTGCAGTACTGACCAAAACGAGGATGCCCATGAGGACGGTCCTGCTGAAGAGAACTGAGAGTATAGTTGATCGATTTTCACCCAAAAAAGAGGAGAAAAAGATTAAAGTTTTTGGAGTAGACTGCTATTTAATTGTTTGTTCTCTATATATTTGGGCTGTGATTTATACATTGAAACTGGCATTTGACAATTTTGGTAGGCTGCCTAATTAGTCAGTTATAGGAATTTCGCCTCGATGGCTTGCTTTTTAGTTCGTGTTGCAACTGAAAAATTTGTGGAATTGAGAAATACTTGTCACTTTAATAATTTTGTTGTGCCTTGATTTGCGTTGGTTAGGTGTGCACTGAAGCAAGTTACTTTTTAAGCGCTTGATTCCAAAGTCAGTTTCTGAACCCTTGATGAGCCATACGTACAACAACAACCCCTTTTTTTTTTTTTTTTTTTTTTCCTCCCCCGTGAAAGGTTCCCTAGAAACACTTTTATTCAACTGCCCGTCGCACTATGGGAGTTGGCCATGCTCGAAGTCACCTTAACTGTAAGGGGGAGGGAAGGAGGGGGGGATGTTGAAGGCAAGGCAGGGCTAGTGACTGGAGTATAGTCATAACAAGACCGCAAGGAGGGGGATGTCAAAGGCAGGGCTAGTAATTGGAGTAAAGTCGTAACAAGATAGCCGTACTGGAAGGTGTGGCTAGGCTAGATCACTTCCTTTTCAGGGAGAGCTAATGCTTGTTGGAACTCCTGCTTTCTTTACTATTTCCTCTTTCGTTACAGATATAACTATAAATGTGATCGTCATCCTAATTGTAACTATTGAGAGACTTGATAGGTTCAGGAAAAGTAACCTTATCCTTATGGTAAATGAAAAAGAAGAAAGAAAACCAACCCATTAATTGCATACGTTAGGCTCCAGCTAATAAATCAGTGGTTTTGAAGGTCGGTGCTCAATACTCGAGCCATCCAAGGCAAATTGTCGAAATTTTTTATTCCGAATGCTAGTGGTTGGGGTGGCCCTCGCCTTTGAAGAATCAAATCCAGCCGACTCAAAATCAAATACCTCTCTTTTATTTTATGGTAAACACAAAATAGATCTCATCTCATGTGGTAATGATTATCATATACCGTAACGTAAAGACATGCTCCTCGTGGTATATTATTTAACTCCTTGATTTCCAACGCTAGCTCAACTTCTAATTCAACAGACAAAAAGACAAGATCTCTTGCCTTTTACACTTGGATATCATATAAGTTATTTCACAAACTTCACATAAACTAAATCTTTTATAGTGTGGGCACGAGAAAACTCGAGGCATGGGCTGTGTGGTTGGAAAGGGAAATTGAAAGAACTTCTGTTTTAAACTTGGCTTTAGCTAAACATTGGAATTCTCCTTTTTACTGCTTAATCAATGCATTGGTAGCTATTTATATCTACCTCGACGGCCAACTAATACCAGCTACCAGTAAAAGCATACATTATTGGTATTGTAAGTAGCCACAAGTGCTGCCCATGTTCCCGACACTTGGAATAAAATTGGTGTTTCTTTTGAAATAGTTGGTTGAGACTTTGAGACACCTGCTCTCCTTGTATACAAGCAAGGGGGACACCAAAGTCTATATTAGCGTAATACTTTCATAGGGAATTTGGATGTAGGAATATTAGGATCGCTTAACTCTTGTTCAAATAAATTCTCTTAGGAAAAGGTGGTCAGTCGCATAATCTTAAAGTCATAGTAGGAGGGATTTGGGGTTTCTTGGTTGATTATGACCCCGAAGAACTCTACAGTTATGTAATAAAAGCTATTTGACTTTATAGCTTTTGACACGGATCATGTAATTAAGCAATGCAGTCTGTTAGTTGTTGTGACTACAAAATTCTGCCAAACAATGAGTGAAGCCCTCTTATGCACAAACATATTTGTGCAATTAGGACTGTCCATCTATGTAGGATTTACGGTGGAATCACGTAGAGTACACCGTGATGGACAGTCCTAATGCAACAAAACGTTAAATACATATATGTTCGTATCGCTCAAATAGTCTCAGCTAATTAAGTATGCTGATCTTTATATGATAATTTGTGAGTTTCAAATTTGACACGCAAATATGTGATTCGTTGGTAGAAGTTATTTGTGATCCAGAGTATTTTTTTGGGACTATCTAAAAAAAAAAAAAAACAAGACTTGCACAGCCAGGTTGAACTAGCTAGTAGAAAGTAGATGTATAATATTAAAGGATGCCTAAATGAACGACCAGAAAATGCCGAAGATGGTCTGAACAGTGAAATTCTACTCAGATACTCAGGATCATCATGTCGTACGCAAAATATATGTAGCAAATTCCTGAAGGTGCTTACCAATATTAAAGCAATAAAGTACTAAACATCGTTATAACTTATACCATTGGTGATACAAACGGGTACGAGAAAAGGAAAATTAATACAACTCCATTAAACTTAATGCAACAAAATTGCTGTGTGAAGTTTGAACACTCACGTGTGAAACGGGTTTTTTTATTTTAAAAAAAGTAAACCTGGTTTAATATACAATCATCTCTCTAGAACGCTCAACTTCAACCTTGCCACCAGTCTTAAATGCACTTCCGCACTGTTTCAGCGCTCTAGTTTGAGTAGATATAATTTTTATTCCAGACCTCATAAATACAGGCAGTTGAGCGTTTAATATAAAGCATAGCTCACTGCCAGCTTTCTCTATTTACTTCCCACTTTGCTGGTTTCGATCACACCAATCCTTCCCTTTGTTCTTTTACTCTTGCTTTTTGGTCTCCTTTTCACAATATGGGTTGGCTAGTAAAGCTCTTCTTTATATCTCTTCTCATTTTTGCTGCAGCCATTGATGGAGCTCAAGGAGATGCCATGGTTACTGGCACTGTCTTCTGTGACCAATGCAAAGATGGCGAAAGATCCTTGTTTGACTATCCCATTTATGGTTAGATATGACTACCATTACTCCTCACCGTTGGTTTTGTTTTGTTTTGTTTTTTTTTTTTTGTTCTTATCTTTGAATGTTACAAAATTCTCTTGTACTTTTAATATGTAGAATGCAAATTATTTGTGCACTTTTAATAATATATATATGTTCAAGTGGTTAATTTTAAATGTTATTCTGAGCCTGAGAGGCCCCTCAAAAATAAAAGATAGGGGAGAGGAGATATAACCGAGCATTGAGTTTCTAAGGTAATAATAAAAAGGTTTGTTCTTGAACAAAGCATGATGATCATTGAGGATGGATGGTACTCTAGCTAAGGACTTAAAAGAGTCTAAAATTTATTTGATCATTTATTTAACGGCCGGCCAAATCAAGATGTTCATTGATGTTTAATGAATGTGATTTGACATATATATTTTCTCTCTTTGTCCTACAACTTAGTCTTTTGATCTTATAGCTGATCTGGATGAGTTTGCAATGGACTAAATTAATCTAGAAACAATGTAAACTTCCTTATTGCAGGAGTTAAAGTCAAAGTGTCCTGCACAGACAGTAATGGACAAATCACAATGTCAAGAGAAGAGACTACAAATTGGTTTGGGAACTACGCGGTGAAGTTTGACGGGGCGCCGGATCTCAGTGATTGCTTTGCGCAGGTGTCGGACAGCGGCCAAGCCTCCGAGTCAGGCTGCTCAGCAGCAGCTGGACCAGCACAGAAACTCAGACTAATGTTTAGGATGTTCGACATGGAGATGTACGCAGTAGATTCACTGCTCTCACAGCCTTCCCAGCCAATGCAAAACTGCCCAAAATCCACTGATCCTGTCCATGCACCAGTAACACCCGCTAAGCCGCCTCCTGTGGCAGCGCCAGAGACATCCGCCAAGCCACAACCCGTGGTTGCGCCTGTGACACCAGCAAAGCCTCCTCCGTCACCTGTTTTTAGGCTTCCGCCACTACCCCGCCTGCCTCCGTTGCCTCCTCTGCCTCCAATGCCACCAGCACCCTTCTTGGAAGCCACAGCATGTCCACATGAGTACGTTAATTAGCAACTCTCTCTTTTCGTGGTTAGCAGTACTGTCACATGACGATATGAAACTTATTTAGTCATGAATCATATGAACTGCCAGGAATTGGACAATGCCGGAATACAAGTGCTACTGGAGGGTGGTCAATCCGGAGACAAAGGTGTCGGTTGTTTTTGGATCACTCGCAGCAAGGCGATACGGAACAGACCTGACACTGTGGGGAGCGCTACAAGGGAGAGGAGACCCTTATAGGACTCTCCTGAGAGAAGGGGTTACCTCATATCTCAACTCCTACAACAGCCTTCAATTTTCTTACAATACGATTGGTGTGATCCTACATATGAATTGGGCTTTGATGGGCTCTCCTCGCAGCGTCCTCCTCACGGCCTTGCGGTTTAGGAGGGCTAATTCGGGTCATGGCGTTGTCAGCTGCAAATTCACCCCTTGCAAGTGATCATTTTCTCTAACTTCGTTGATCCACATGATCTGATATCAGTCTGTGAATCTTAATTGATATATATATATATATATATATATATATATATAGTTTAAAATTGTCGTATGACAGATATATATTTAAGCAGTGGTTCATGTTTTTTCGAATGAGAGTTACTAGAGGTTAATATTTCGATATCAATTCGATGAAAATTTAGTACTCATCTGAATTGATACATCAAATAGATACATATTTATCTGTATGAGTAGCTTCTATCACATTTCTTTCTTGTTTATCTCTACAAGATAAGTTCTATCACAGTCTATTGGCAGCCTTCTAAAACGTGCGACTAAAATTTAACTATTCTGCTTTGAGAGAGTGAAGATCTAAAAGATGAATGGACGCTGGTTACATGAACTTGAATAATGTGGTTTTATAAATGACAGTTAACAAATATGCTAATCAGTTAAACAATTCTACATTAATCAAATTATTATTATCTTTATTGATAATTTATCAAGACGTAAGTTGTATAACTTACTCGTAAATCCTCAATTGACATTGTTTTCTTGTGTGTTCTTGGTCATGTTATGAAGATAGTTTCTTATGTTAACTTAATTTCTAATATAAAGAAAAGAAATTCACGAACAACATGTGAATAAACAACTCACAGCTGGCGACATAATTACCAATACATAATGGCGTCTCTAATGTCAAAGCTAAAAAGTCAGACAAAACCATGACAAAAGAAAACCAGATGTACAAGCATGCATGACGCAAGATCACATGAAAAATTGCCACTACGGAACAAATTATTGCAAATGCGAATAGTTGTGCAAACAAAACCATTTCAGCCATTCTCTTTAAAATTACTTCTGTAACGTATTTGTTAGGAAGCCCCTATTTTTGTCTTTTGGAGCATATTCTTGAGCAGTAGGATCGCATTTAGATCGCATTTGAGATTTTCTAATTATCATAATCAAGTCTTGATGAGGTCTATTACCATGTTAATTTATCACTCATCTCACAAGACTAGTAGGCCTCCAGCGACTTAATACAACTTATGTTAAGATAATCATCATTTATTCCATTTCCAAAAAAAAAAAAATCATTTATTAAAATAATTATTTATCACCTGAAGTTTTCAGTAACAGGGTCAATCACTCTCACAACTTAACAAACAATGTAGCAAAATCATCCAGCGGCTTTAAAGTTGTGCGATAAAATTAAATTGTCACAAAAACAGAGGCTGTCCAAAAATTTAGCCATAGCCCCATTATTCCAAGTCCATAGGTACGTACAACAAAATTATGAAGGTCAACCGTACAAAATCTCTACTACTCTCCTGTCAGTGTTTTTGGCCTGGGAGCAAAATGTAAACAATGATTTGCTATTAAATAAATATAGTTAATTTTATTCTATTTCCTTGTAAATATTATTTATAAAAATATTTATAAATATCATCAAAATTTCATGATTATAAATGTAACCTTAAACTTAATATGTATGAAAATTGTACATAGAATAGAAGAGGATTAATTTTAAGGGATATAATTTAAACTAGTTCGTAATTAATTATTAAAATTAAAATTTTTAATTAAAAAAATTACTAGTACGGTTCATTATCATTAAGAATAGAATAGTCTTATCCGAGTTGTTTATGTAGTGACATTAAATGGATGTACTTTATATATGAGAATATATAGGATTAGACCAGATAAATTTGAATATATGATAATATCTGTTATAGAACAGAATATTTAAATTTATCAACCGATAATTATATATGAAATGATCATAATCCTGAGTAATTAATAGACTCCTGTTTATATTTTTATGTCTCTCGATGTATTTGATAACATTTGTGTTTATACCAAACTAAATCCTTATATGTTGGAGACATGATAATATAGATAGTATTAATTAACAATATGGAATCCATTCCTTCCTAACAGAAGTTAGAAAAATGATTCGCTTGAGTAACGATTTGGTATTTGAACGATAGAGTGCTCAATTCATGATTTGATCATGAATTTGTTGTTCATTAGAAAATCATGAGAACTCAATTACGAACCTAACTCTATTTACGAATTATTTATGAAGAATTGATCTATATGTAATGATTAAATCAATGGACAAACTTTATAATTGCTTTGAGTAATTTATATTATAACTTTCAAAAGTACAATTCTAGTTTTCTAGTGGAGTAATATTGGAACTAATAAATTTGATAATTTAATTAAAGAGTTTAATTAATTATCAAATTTAGTAGAGCTTGAAATTATAAGTCCAAGGTCTCTGAAACACCTCTATTAACACTATATTGAATATATTTTATAGTCACTTTCTTGTATTAATAATTAATTTAGAATTATTGAATTCTAATTAATTATGTCACATTAAAGTTAATATTACACATTTAATTATTTATGTGTCACAACATAATGAATAATAAATATTATTATTTTTGTTCATTTAATTTTTGTTGCTATTTTAAATAATATGATTATTTAAAAAGTAAAAATAGTATGTCCAACCACACTGGACGTATAACATAGAGATATTTTCTCTATTTTACATGCATAAGTTAAAAAAAAATGATTATTTTTTGTTATTTTTGTTTAGAGAAATATGATTTTCCAAATAAATTAATTCCATTATTTTATAATTTGATTACTTGGATAAAACAAAATAGGAAATTTTTTTTCTTTAATGCATTAGCTTGTCAAGAGAAGTCATACACGTTATTTATGAGATAAAAATAAGATTTTTTTTTTCTCTTATACGTGTATGCTCAAATTGATAAGGATATTTTGTATTTCCAAATTAAAAAAATTATAGGGAATTAACTATATATTTAAATAGATAAATCAAAAAGAAAGAAAGATATTTCACTTTAATAGGAAACTATTGTACACTTTAAAAGTTTTAGCAATATATATGTAAATCCTAACCTGAGATGAAGGGATTTTATTTTTTTATTTGAGTGAAATATGTTGTTTTTTACATGATTTTAAATTATTTGAAATTTAATTGAAAACTGTTTTATACGTTAAAGAGCAGAAGAAATCTTATCTGTACATGTTTTGATAATATCTTTAATAGGATTAAAATTGTTTTTCCTATTTAAGGTGATATGACATTAATATTATATTAATTTGTCAATTTATCAATTTAGAAAATAATTTTATAGGTATAAAATTTTGAGAAAATTAAGAAACTTATTTTTTTTCCTCTACACATTAAAAACTATGAGAAAGGCTGAATTAGTAAGAAAAAATTCGTTTATTTTTTTTAAAAAAATTTTAATGTGTGATTCTTTCCCGTCTCTCTTAACCATTTTCTTGTTATCTCATTGATACATATAGTAAGAATTCTAAAAATTATGTAAAAGCAATAAGATTGTGATTATTACGAGCCCACTCTTTAGTTTTTTAGTATTTAGTTTTTTAGTACGGAAGTTTAGTGAGAAAAATCATAGTCTCATAATTGTGACAGAGTACATTATCATCATCAACTAACGAAATTTTAATACAAAAGAATTAGAGTGTTCTTACTTTTCTCTAAATTTTTTTTTTATAAATAATATGTACTAAAACAATCCCCACCGTTGATCATCTTACTGCTCTGAAGCTTCGTCAATAAAATAAACGGCTCAGATTTCCAAATCGTCGCAGCCACCGTATCCGATATTCAACGCGCCTTCGCCGACGGAAGGCTGACGTCACCGCAGTTGGTCGACTTCTACAATGGGCGGATCCACGGGCTCAATCCAGTGCTTCGCGGCGTACTCGAAGTCAACCCGGACGCGCGGTCCCAGGCGGAAAAAGCGGACAGGGAGAGGGAGGAGGCCACGTGGCGCGGCGGGTGATCAGCGTCGCTGGAGGGCTCCACGGAGTTCCGGCGTTGCTCAAGGACAGCATAGCGACTAAGGACGCGCTGAACACGACGATGGGGTCATACGCCCAGCTGGGTTCGGTGGCGCCGAGGGACGCGGGGGTCGTAGAGAGGCTGAGGAGCGCCGGGGCCCTGACATTGGGGAAGGCTAGCCCGTGTGAGTGGTACGGAGCTCGTTCTTGGCTGATTCCGTACGGTTGGTGTGCTAGGGGTGGACAGGGTCATAGGGCGTGGTTCGTTCATATTTTTTTGGACCCTGCAACTTAACACGTGAAAAATGCTTATATTTCCATCAATCATAATTCAAACAAACGTGTTTTCAAAAAGAGAATTTAAACAAACATATATGACCAATAATATGAGTATTTTTTTTTTTTTGGGAGAAAGATGACATGTGAATGTTTAGTTCTAGAATTGATAAGTGAATCTGTGATTAGTATCTTTAAAAATATTTTTGGGAAAAATCTATGATTAGCAGTTAAATTTTCTTTTAGTGGTTGTGACTTAATATACGTACTTTCATGTTCTCTTTCGATTTTAGATAATCCTATTTTGAATTGATATATCATATTCTTAGAAATTTCAAATGACAAAATTATCTCTTAAGACATATATTGACTAGTTAATTATGAGTGAACCTATTTCATTATTAGTATTATTATGATTATTTTTTTTTAAAAAAAAACAAGGGTGAAGATATTTGAAACTCAAAACTCAATATAAGAATTTAGAAGTGGCGTGTGGTTATGCACTTAACATCAATAACTCTATTAATTGTTAAAAAATAATAAATTAAATATATCTCAAACGAATATTTGGTTACCATTTACAAATCTAGTGTATAAAGTTGTTCTGTGTGAGAACAAAATGTTCAAACCAAGTGTAGAAGAAAATACTTGGTTACCATTTACAAATCTAGTGTATAAAGTTGTTCTGTGTGAGAACAAAATGTTCAAACCAAGTGTAGAAGAAAATACTGGGATAAAAGTGTAATCGATTTTTTTTTTTTAAAAGATAAATGTGTATTATTGACTATGTTGTGTATGGTATTAGAGAAGTTTATAGGGTAGAAAGCGCCTACTAATTAGGACTTAAAATTGTTTACGGTTATTAAAAAGCAAATAAATTGTGGGACAACAAAGCGGGACCTCTTATATGTCAAACAGGCTAAGAATAAACAGTTTCTCTAAGGTTGGAAAAAATGAAAAGATATAATCTCAAAAATGAGGATTGTGATAGCTGGAAAGTGTATGCAGAACCCTTGCGTTAAGCCGGGGGATCCATGTGGATCAAGCAGTGGATCCGCCATATCAGTTGCAGTAGTCATGGTGGCAGTGTCACTTGGAACCGAGACTGATGGTTCCATCATCTGCCCTGCTGATCACAACCCCATCGTGGGAATCAAACCCACTGTTGGCCTCACCAGCCGCATCTGGCGTTGTCCCGGTCTCCCCCCGTCAGGATACAATCGGGTAACTCAAATGTGTTATATAACCTTATGTTACTTGGACTCGCTTCGTCAGCTATTCTTCTTGGTCTTTTTGACACAGATCATATAAAGAATAACATAAGTTAAAATGTTGAAAAGAACATGTTAAGTAGCATTAGACTTGGAAGCCAGTTATGGTTACTTAATGGTCAAAGTAGTAGCATGCATATTGCAGACCCATATGCAGGACGGTGTCTGATGCGGTTTGTGTGCTTGATGCAATTGTGGGTTATGATCCAAGAGACCATGAAGCAACAAAAACTGCGGCAAAGTTCATTCCCGAATGTGGTTACAAACAATTTCTGAAGAAAGACGGCCTAAAAGGAAAGAGACTTGGAATTGTAAGGAATCCATTTTTGAATTCTTATAATGGATCTGGATCCTCTGCTATTTCAACCTTCGTGCATCACCTTAAAACGTTAAGGTAATATATAAGGCAACTCCTAATCTTTAAAGATGATACAGAGCAATGTTGTCCTTGCTACTTTCACAAAATTAGTGAGCTTTGTTAGCTTTATAAGAACGCAACTCAATTATTAGTTACTGAATCATGTACTGAGATATTACCCTTAACTTATTACTCATACTCTCGAACTATCTGATCTGAAACTCGATAGGCAAAGAGGTGCAACCATAATTGATCATCTGGAAGTAGTCAACCATAAATTAATTAATGGTGAATCATTGTTTTCATTTCTGTTTTGGCCATTGCTCTAAAAGTGAAGTATCTCAATCCACTTTCTTGATATAAAGAAAAGAAATACATGAACTAACATGTGAATTGTGAAGTGAAAAAACACAACTGCCTCCATTACCTATATAAAATGGCGCCTCACATTACGGAAAGTCCAAAGTCACTCGCGGAAACTCTAAAGCTACAAAAATATGCAAGATAATATGAATAATGGCTAATTCAATATTGCTGATGGGATATTTATTGTTTAAGATATTCTTAAATAGGATTTAATAAATACTTTAAATGATAATTCTTGTTAGTCAAATTTCAAAAACTGGTAACTTCTCGATAATTACACACTTACTAAATAACATTTAAGGGAAATTGGTCTTCTTGATCTCTACGTATAAAGATATGCTTTTCTTCATCACTCAGCTCATATAATATATGTGTATATATATATATATACATATAATTTCCTGTTGATTAATTATTTGCTCTACTTAAGATTTTGTCAATGGAACAAGGTATGAAGTTTCTCTTGCTCGCTTTAACGATGAAAATCATGTAGTTCCGTAAATTTGAGATTATTCATACTGTAAATTAAGAATTTGCATATTAAAAAAAAATCTTTGAAGATGGTAAAAAAAACCTTTAAAGATGGTATTAAGATGGTGAGCGTCACGCCTATATGAAATTAATGTAAATATACCTCTTGTGGCCATACCATTGCTCATGATTTAAAATATTGGACATAAGACGATGTGTTAGACAATTTGCAGAAGTATTAAATTAATTATTATAGACGAATCTTTTATCGACATTATCAATCTGTTAACACTTTCAACAAAACTAATTGGTTCATTAAGCTTTGACCAACTTACAACTTGAGAGTTGAGACGCATAATTCTTCCTTTCTCAACAAAGAAAATGGCTTTCGACAATTCAACAGTCCTAATTAAAAACAAACACCATGAATAGCAAAGGCACATTTTTGAAATCTGGATAGATAGGAGAAAATGCGGGTCAACCACCTTACGCCATCTCTACTCTCCCCAACCTTGATCTTACTGCTCTTAGGCTTCGTCACCAGAATCAACGGCTCAGATTTCCGAATCGACGAGGCCACCGTAGCCGATATTCAACGCGCCTTCGCCGACGGAAGGCTGACTTCTCGGCAGTTGGTTGACTTTTACATTGACCAGATCGAGAGGCTCAATCCCCTCCTCCGCGGCGTACTGGAAGTCAACCCAGACGCGCGGTCACAGGCGGAGAAAGCGGACAGGGAGAGGGAGGAGACCAAGTGCCGCGGCGGGAGGGCGTCTCTGGGAGAGCTCCATGGCGTGCCGGTGCTGCTCAAGGACAGCATAGCCACTAAGGACGCACTTAACACGACGGCGGGGTCGTACGCGCTTCTGGGGTCGGTGGTGCCGAGGGACGCCACCGTCGCGGAGAGGTTGAGAGCCGCCGGGGCGGTGATTTTGGGGAAGGCTAGTCTCACTGAGTGGTACGGTACTCGCTCTTCGCTCATTCCGAGTGGTTGGTGTGCCAGAGGCGGACAGGCCGTGGTTAGCTCACTTTCCCCCTTTTTTTTTTGAAAAAAAAAAATATGAATAATGCATAGTTTTATCATGGTGGTTATGGATCAGAAATCTCTGTTATAGAGTAATGGGAATTTTAAGAATTGATTATTAATTAGTTATATGCTTTTTGTCGGTCGTTTTTATCACTAATGTGCAATAATACTATTGCGCTAAGGAGTTTCATGTTTTTTTTGCCTATTGTTTTCATTGAAATTTTAGAGTTTGATAGTTGAAAATGATTTAATTTTTGTAATGTGTGGTTTATAGTATGTGGTAGAAACACCTAAGCAAGATTTAATAATGGTTAAAGTTATTGTCTGGCATTTTAAATTGAGAAAAAAAATGTAAGAGGAAGGCTCTATCAGACTGCTTTAACAGAGCTTATTCGTAAACGAAAGTGTAATAATTTAATAATTAAAAAAAAAAAAGAAAAAGAAAATGAGGATCTAAATTATCTGATTGTGAATTGTGATTGAGGCCTGAGTAATCATATAGAAAGTGTATGCAGAACCCTTACAATAAGTCTGGGGACCCATGTGGATCGAGTAGCGGACCAGCCATATCAGTTGCAGCAAACATGGTGACAGTGTCACTTGGAACCGAGACTGATGGTTCCATCATCTGCCCTGCTGATCACAACTCCGTCGTGGGAATCAAACCCACTGTTGGCCTCACTAGCCGAGCCGGAGTTGTTCCGATCTCCCCCCGTCAGGACTCAATCGGGTAAATTAATCTATGTGCAATCAGTCTATGCTGCTTGGAGTAGCTTCATTGCCTACTTGGATTTGTCATGCTGATCATAAAAACTGAATAACATTGAAAAAACCCCTGTTTAGGTATATGGTACTGAAGCCAGTTAAGCTTAAGTAATACTCTAGTTCTGGCATATTACAGGCCCATATGCAGAACAGTATCAGATGCAGTTTATGTGCTTGATGCAATCGTTGGTTACGATCTAAGAGACCACGAAGCAACGAAAGCTGCAGCAAAGTTTATTCCTAAAGGTGGTTATAAACAGTTTCTCAAGAAAGATGGACTGAAAGGAAAGAGATTGGGAATCGTGAGGAACCCATTTTTAGACTCCTATTATGAATCCTCTGCCATTTCAACCTTCGAGACTCACCTTTCAACGTTAAGGTAAGCACAACTCACTATGTTGAAGCTGATATAGTATAGAGCATGGTTTCCTAGTTAGGCAATCTGTTTGTTACTTGACTACATAAGATATCACTTTTGAAATATGTTTAATCACAACTAAGAATCATCTGATCCGGAAACTCAAGGCAAAGAGGTGCAACCATAATCGATCATCTGGAAATAGCCAATATTGATATCATATTGGATCCCTACCAGAGCGGCGAGGCACTTGCACTAATAACTGAGTTCAAGGTCGAGATAAAAAAATATCTCGGGGAGCTAGTGAACTCTCCAGTGAGGTCTCTTTCAGACATCATTGCTTTCAACTCGGACAACTCTGATTTGGTAACCATATGTTCATGACTGTCAAAAGTTTGAGCTTTTGTCCCAACACTTTATTTGTAATTGTTCGACATAGTTTTCTCCACTTGCCCCTTTCAGGAAATGACGAATAAATATGGGCAAGAGGAGTTTATTCTATCTGAGATGACAAGCGGCATCGGAGAAGATGCGTTGAATGCGATAAAGGGAATGAAGAAACTGTCAGAAGATGGATTTGACAAACTGATGAAGGAGAATGAGTTGGATGCCGTGGTGACACTGGGGTGGGCTGCTTCTACAATGCTGGCAATTGGAGGTTATCCTGCAATTTCTGTTCCAGCTGGTTTTGAATCAAGCAATGAAATGCCGTTTGGGATATGTTTTGGGGGATTAAAGGGTACTGAGCCCAAGTTGATTGAGATTGCTTATGCTTTTGAACAAGCCACCAAGGCTCGAAGGCCTCCTCCCATATTGCAATTGGGAGCAATGGAATTGAAGTAAAGACTTACTAGGTTCTTACTCTAGTTGTGTTTTAGCAAAAAGAATGAACGTGTTAAACTAATAGAATTTAGTCATAAACTATCAAGGGTTGGAAAATCACGGAACGTATACTTTAATAGATTTTTTTTTTCCACGGTCAAAATTGTACTTGATTAACATTTTTCATTAACCTTGAAAAACTTACTATGTCTCGAGATTTTCAAGCAAATAATGCTCGGTATCCGTTAAAAATGATTCAACCATCTCGAGTCTGTTCAATATTTATCAAACAACGAAAAAACTGTTCATGTGGTTGATGCAATTGTGGGTCATGATCCAAGAGACCATGGAGAAAAGGACAGGAGTCGTACTAATTTCAGCCAAAATGAGTATTTTTGTGAATTTTTATAAAATGGCATTTTTAAGAGTCAAAAAAGTTCTAATCCATGGCCCAGGTTGTTAACAACTTCTGAAGAAAGATGGGCTAAAAGGAAAGAGGCTGGGAGTAGTAAGACGTCCATTTTGGATTCTTATAACGGATCCTCTGCTGCTATTTTAATCTTCAAGCATCACCTTAAAAAGTTGAGGTAGGCAACTCATTATATTGAAGCTGATATGTACAAAGCAATCTTTTCCTCGTTAATTTACAAACCTAGTGAGCTTGGTAAGCTTCAACAAAACAATTAGTTACTGAATTATGAAAGATATTAGTACTCATACTTTTGAATGATCTGAAAACTCGAGGAAAAGAGATGCAACCATAATCGAGTTAAAACTTATCTTAAATTTTTTATTTCATTTTAAGAATGTAATTATATATGCGAAATAATAAATGAAATACTAATTATTATCTTGTTCAATATTTTATCAACCAAGTATAAAGAAGTCTTTCTTTTAAATCAATATCGACAATTTTTTAAGAAAATGTTGCCTTTTTGTATTAAAATTGTGAATCTCCAATGAACCATGTGCTACTGACATTTTTTGTTTCTTTTAATATAAATTTTATATCGAATAAAAAACCTCTCTCTCTGAAATTTGACTAATTTGAGTAAAAATTTGATATTTGATAAAAGTATTAGTAGACCGTAAGGATTGAGATTCAAGTTACCAGATGAATTTGTCTATGCTTATCCTCGATTTTGAATAACTAAAAAGCAAAGTGCATAACAATGGCGGTCAAGGTCAATAATCCAGCTTCTCCCGCCTCTCTTCTCTTCATCTCTTTGATAATCGTGATCGTCACCAAGATCAACGGCCAGGAATTCACGCTCCACGAAGCAACAATCGAGGGGATCCAAAGAGCTTTCGCCGAGAATCGTCTGACGTCAAGGCAGGTGGTGGAGTTCTACTTGAACCAGATCGAAACCCTAAACCCCATACTTCGCAGCGTCGTTGAGGTCAACCCAGACGCTCTGGATCTAGCGGACGAGGCCGATCGGCGGAAAGGAAGAGACGATCTGGGCCGTTCGTTGAACGGCATCCCGGTGCTGCTGAAGGACACCATTGCCACCAAGGATAAGCTGAACACGACGGCTGGCTCGTACGCGCTGCTCGGGTCGGTGGTGGGGCGTGACGCAGGCGTGGTGGAGAAGCTCAGAGCCGCGGGGGCTGTCATTTTGGGGAAAGCTAGTCTCACGGAGTGGTATTCTTTCCGTGCTTTGGGTCACGTGCCTAATGGCTGGTGTGCCAGAGCTGGACAAGGCGTGGTTCGTTACTCCCTCCCTCACAGTCTCTTCACCAATTATTTTATTTTTCTCTCTACCTTTTTTTTTTCTCTCACTAATATACATTTAGAAACCCCGACCAGGTACTTAGGTACCCGCTAATACCGTACTAGGTAGGTAACGGGCCTAGGGCTTACAAAAAAAGAAAGAAGGTAATGGGTCATAGTCGAATCATAGTTTGCAAAAATAACCGTTTTCAAATACCGTTTAAAAAATTACTGAATTTTGATTATTATTTAAAAATTAATTATTTTTTCGTGTGTAGTATATCAAAATATATTAATTTATTTTTTTGAAAATAAATCAACTAAAAAATGACTATTTAAAAAATAGTTATTTTTTAAATTGATCTGAGGAAAAAGAATAGGTCATTTCTTATAAATACTATATTATCCAGGTAAATACTAGGTAAAAGTAATATGGGCTATGCATTTAGAGTTGCCAAGGTGGGCTGCGACTTGGATGGCTTGGTGGTCTGAAGATAATATTGGGCCTTCGTGAACATTTTTTCAGGAATGCCTCTTGTTTCGGCTTTAGTTTGAATATAACAAGTGATTACAGAAGACGTTCGTTTTTCAACTTGGGATATTTATTCGTTTAACACTTATGTTTATTTGCTAGTAATTTATCAATTTTCCAAGTCTTCGCCTTTTCTTTTCTTCTTTTAGTTTTGTTAATCTGGAAAGTGTGAAAAGAAAAATGCAGATTCCTTGTGTAGTATCTGGAGAATCCTTTGTTTTTCATATTGGTAGAACTAATTTAGGCCAAAATGATTTGTTTGTGATTGTTGTTAACATTTTTAGGAGTGTCAGCAATACTTTGATACGTAGTCAAGAGCCTTTCGATCATGAAAAACCTCCTGAATAAGATTTGTATTTTAATGGTCAACAAGCTCTTTATTATAGGTCAAACGAATTTAACACTCCTAAAAATGTGAGTTTTAAAAAAAATCACAAAAAAAAGTTATTTTGGCCCAAGTTATTCCAACGCATTTTCTTTTATCTCTGGAGATGCAACGTAAATATGGACTAGGCTAGGATGGCTTGGTCCAGTGGACTTAAAACATAATTTTGGGCCTTAGTGAGCATCTTCTTGGGAATGCCTCTGGTTTGTTAAGCTCTAGATTGGCCGTAACGACTAACTAGTGGCTACAGAACATGTTCTTTTTTCAGAGATTGGATATTTATTCGTTTAATATTTATGTCTATTTACTAGTAAATCATCAATTTNGTAAAAAATTAAAAATAAAAATTGCAGAATCCTTATGTAGTATCTTGAGACCCATGTGGCTCAAGCAGTGGATCAGCCATTTCAGTAGCTGCAAACATGGTGACTGTGTCAATTGGGAGCGAGACTCATGGCTCAATACTCTGCCCAGCTGACCACAACTCCGTTGTAGGGTTCAAGCCTACGGTTGGACTCACTAGCCGAGCTGGGGTAGTCCCTGTTTTGCCTCCCTATGACACCATCGGGTGAAACATTGCTTATCCATATGCATTAAATGCTTAATCTGAGTTAATTGTGTTCTGTTACTCAAATCCTAATATCAATTCTGTGACAATTAACTTGGTATTTATGGTTTATGATCTAATGAAGAACTCCTTTATAACTAATTGTCAGGACCCTAAGCAGGACAGTTTCTGATGCGGTTTATGTACTTGATACAATTGTGGGTTATGATCAAAGAGACCATGAAGCAACAAAAGAAGCTTCTAAATTCATACCTTTGGGTGGTTATAAGCAGTTTCTCAAACTAGATGGGCTCAAAGGGAAGAGACTTGGGGTCGTTAGGAAACCATTTGTGAACTCCATAAATAAGCCGTCTGTCCTTCATGCCTTTGAAAGTCATTTGAACACATTAAGGTATCACAGCACGACTGAAGCCTTCTTGTTTCACTAGAAAGTGGAGTTAATCGAGTATAAATTGGTACTGATCTACTTTGGTGCTTTCGTTCTTTGAAACTAGACAAAAGGGTGCAACTATAGTGGACAATCTTGAAATACAAAATGTGAATATAGTGCTTAATCCGGGTAAGAGTGGTGAACTCGTATCAATGTTGGCCGAGTTCAAGCTCTCCATTAATGATTACTTGAAAGAACTTGTTGCTTCCCCAGTAAGGTCGCTTGCAGATATCATTGCTTTCAATGAAAAACACCCTGACTTGGTAAGGATCTCATTCTCAAATTTAATCTCAAAAGAGATGAGTACTCGTTGATTTGAGTTTAGTGACTTGACACACACACACACACACACACACACACACACAAAACAAAACAAAACAAAACGAAAAATAGAAAGGCATGAATAATCTTATGTAACGTTTGTGTCCAATGCAGGAAAAGACTAAAGAATATGGTCAAGCCACTTTTATTTCGTCAGAAAAGACGAATGGGATTGGAGAAAAGGAAATTAAGGCAGCTGAGTTGATGAAGAATCTCTCACGAGATGGATTTGAGAAAATAATGGTGGCAAATGAATTGGATGCTCTGGTGACACCTGGCACAGGTGCTATTTCTGTAGTCGCACTTGGGGGTTATCCTGGAATTACTGTCCCAGCTGGATACGACGACAAGGGCATGCCGTTTGGTCTCTGTTTTGGAGGGTTGAAGGGTACAGAGCCAAAACTTATCGAGGCTGCTTATGCTTTTGAACAAGCGACATTTGTCCGGAGGCCTCCTTTTTCCAGATCACTTAAATTAGAAGATAAGGGCGGGCTTTTTGGAAGTTGGTAGTGATCTTTTTTTTTTTTTTATTTCAGAGAGAAAGTTGGTAGTGATTTTAACCTCACCCTTTTGAACTAGTGACGTAACTTTTAATATCCCATAGGACTGGGGGTTTTCTTGATTAGGCAAATGAGAACAATCTACAGTGTGTTTGGTGTAAGAGGAAAAAGAGAATATCAAAATCCTTTCGCATAATTGGTAAGAGAGAGAAGAAACGAGAAATGTAGAAGAAAGGGTTATAGATATCGAAATCACTGTGGTGCTGTTTGGTAATTTTTTTATTATTATTTTTTTTAAATACAAAAATAAAAATATTTTTTCTTATTTTATTTTTTGCATTTCAAAAACAAAAATGTGTTTGGTACTAATATTTTACTTTTTGTTTTTTAAAATAAAAATATAAATACATATTTGGTACCTAACACTTTTTACTTTTGAAAGTGAGGAATAATAAAGGAAAAGGGAAAGAGAAAATATGAGAGAGAAAAAAGTGGTATTTATCTAAATCAATTTCAGAAGTGGTATTTTTCAAAATACAAGTTTTAAAAGTGATGTTTTTCGACATATTTTGGGAAATTTTTTGAAAAAAATTATCAAATTTTACAATTATGTTTTCAAAAATAGCACTTTTAAATTTTTATTTTGAAAAATATAAATTTTAAAAATATTTAAAAAAAATACCACTTTTACATGAGACTAGAGAGATGATTACAAGAGAAATAATGATGAGAGAAAAAATATTGGAAGAAAAAGTGATGTGAGTTTAAATATGTATGAATTTTGATACTAGCATTTCTTTAAAAAAAATTTGAAAGTAAGAAATTTTGTTTTCAAAATTTTAAAAATTTTGTTGTTAAATTAAAAAAACGAAAAACAAAAATAGTTTTATCAAACATATATTTGAAAAGTTTTTCTACTATTTTGATTAAAAAACCAAAAAGTTGTTTAAATAAATGGTTACCAAACAAGTGCCATCGTTTTGACTCATCAGTTTTAGGGGCAGTCATAAGATCGGTAAAGGAAAAGCTGAAGGAGAATTTTTTCTCTTTTTTTCTTTTCTGAAAGTGAATCTAAGATAGTGAGAATTTTTCTTTTCTTTGTGAATTGGAGTACTATAAGCTATATACCCTGTACAAAGTTTGATCACTTGATATATCAAACGTCTATTAAATGACTCTCAACCTAAGAACAAGAGAGTCCTTAATTAGCGTAGCCTCCTCCAAATAGAGAAATTTAGATATATCAAAAAGTTACAAAAGAGCTTCAAATCTCTATTAGTACGTTAGTAATGCTGCTACGAAGCACATATACTCCCGACAGCACACTCTAATAGAACTGTGGGACCCACAATCAATTATGACGTGGGCCCCTAACTCTGTCCTGCATTTTAGCATTTATCAATTGTAATACATGAAGGTGTTACCTAGTATAATAACTTACCGATGCAGGGAAATTGAAGGCACCAGAGAACTAGTAGCAAAGAAGAAGGGGTAAGTTGCGCATTGGTGGTCCTGGTGGTAAGCAACATGGATCACACGTATCATTATCACAAATAGAATTGGAAACCAATAATTCAACAAAGGCGGTAAGTTACACATTGGTGGTCCTGGTGGTAAGCAACATGGATCACACGTATCATTATCACAAATAGAAATGGAAACCAATAATTCAACAAAGGCCCATCCTAGTGAATAATTGGCATTGTGATTCAACCCGAAAGAAAAGGACTGTCTTCTCATCTTAAGTTTGGACAGTATGTATGTCCGCTGTGAAACAATTTGGATTGTGGTTATTTGAATTTTTGCCTCCTTCCTATTTTTATACCTATGCTTAATCGCATTTCATCGACTGACTTTCAAAAATTAACGGTGAATGAGAGAATCAATGAAATTTTTAATAACCAAATAGAGCAAAAATGAATCATAACATGGTAATATCAGCCCCCACATATATAGTTGAGATTCCAAATGTCAACTGAACCACCAAACAATTCTCTACCGACGTACGACTTTACTGTATAAACCACGAAACTATAGCGTATATTCTTTTCTTTTGGCATCTGAAAAGCTAATGATTCAAAGCCACTTTAGGCTTGGTTCACACAGCATAATTTCGTTGGAAATTTCCGTGGTTCTGTTTTTAATTTCTTTGTTAACGCTACTGCGTCTGTTTCGGGGACTACTTAAAAAATATCTAGTTAGCTACACGTTGCAAAGGGACATATTGGAAAATAACACACACTAAACACTAATCCAGCCAACGCGGCTGAACATGAATCCTCAAACAACTTCTAGTACTATTCTTCTCCTAAAGCTAAAACATTGATCAACCATTAAGCTAGCTAGCTTCCAATATGGCTGTTCTGTCTTTCTCCTCAAAATACCAGCACCGGCTGGTTCTGTTTCTTCTTCTAGCCATACTATCATCTGGATCACAACTCGTCAAAGGTTATTTCTCGATCGAAGAAGCCACCGTGGACGATATCCGCCTTGCTTTCCAGCGAAACAGACTCACCTCGAGGCAACTCGTAGAGTTCTACATTGAACGGATCAAGCGGTTGAACCCAAACCTAAATGCGGTCTTAGAAGTCAACCCAGATGCGCTTTACCTAGCCGATAAGGCCGACCACGAGCGAAAGATTAAGGCTCCAGTGTCTTTCTCCAAGCTGCATGGAATTCCTCTTCTTGTTAAGGATAACATAGCCACCAAGGACAAGCTGAACACCACTGCTGGTTCGTTCGCATTGCTAGGCTCAGTCGTGCCACGTGACGCCGGAGTCGTGACCAAGCTTAGGAAAGCTGGCGCTATCATACTGGGGAAGGCCAGCTTGACCGAGTGGTCGGCTTTTAGGGGCAATGTACCAAGTGGTTGGAACGCCAGAGGAGGCCAAGGGGTGGTAAGTTTGAGTCAATTATGTTGGACTTAAGAGCAATAGGTATCACTGGTGTAAACATCAGACGAATATCATTGGATGATTATAGTTAATTAAATTATATCCACACTTACCCATCTATAATAACATATTAACATATTATTATTACGTGGTATTAGGCATACCATGATGTCATATCATCTCTAGATTTTAGCGAGCTATGAAAAACAAATTACAAAAAAGCGTTTGATTTGATTATATCATTTTTTAGCCATGCTAATAAGGGTACCTGTAATAAAATATGTGGTCACAAATACAAAATTAAATATGTAGGGGTCCATCTCTATTGCATTTTAGCATTTTTTTTATGTTTTTTCTTTTTCCCCTTTTTAAGTATGTGCTAAAAAATTAAAAGTATGTTCTCCGGTAAACAGAATTCGCAACATACTGAACTGTTAATAGACTGTAGTAGATGTCTCAAAAATAAAAAAATAAAAAAAAGGGAAGAGAATTAAAGGATTATTATATTCTCAAAACATGTGACGATGAATCTTGGTTAAATTTCTTAACATGGCTAATACCGACAAATTAACCGAAGTTTGATATGTTTTATATATATATATATATATATATATATATGGTACATGAAGAATCCTTATGCATCGGGAGTAACTCCTTGTGGGTCAAGTAGTGGATCAGCGATATCCGCAGCCGCAAATTTTGCAACTATAACATTGGGAACAGAGACAGATGGATCCATTATATGTCCCTCAAGTCTCAATTCAGTAGTCGGCATTAAACCAACAATCGGTCTCACTAGTCGAGCAGGAGTCATCCCCATCTCTCAAAGACAAGATACCGTAGGGTACATATAATTAGTACTTTTAACAACTGTTCTTCCCTGCTCGTTTATATAATTTATATACATGTATTAAACGGTTAAGATTCTTTAACATCATTAATATATAAATGTATATATGTGGTTAAACTCAACTAATTAATCTTGGTTGTATGGGACAGACCAATTTGTAGGACAGTCTCAGATGCCGCTTACGTTCTTGATGTCATTGCTGGTGTTGACAAGAATGACAAAGCAACAATTGAGAAATCCAAGTACATTCCCAAAGGTGGTTATGCACAATTTCTCAGACCCGATGGACTTAAAGGAAAGAGACTTGGGGTTGTAAGACATCCCTACTTCGAATTCAACATTTCACAAGAAACTGACACAATTTTGGTTAATACTTTTGAGCAGCATCTCAGCACACTAAGGTTAGCGAACAACCATCGATCCTAATATAAAATATTTAGTCTCCATGTGATCGGCCACCGTTATTAACATGATCTAGATCAAATATATATGAGCCTAGATCTTCCTAGCTACTATTTAATACCGCAAAATGTACTGATACGTACTTAAATTCCAAATTTAGGAAAAATGGCGCAGTTGTGATAGACCATCTGCAAATTTCCAATATAGACGAAATTTTGAATGACGAATCCAGTGAAAGTACTGCATTGGTGGCTGAGTTCAAAATATATTTAAATGCGTACCTACAAGAGCTTGTGACATCCCCAGTGCGATCCACGGCCGATGTGATAGCATTTAACAAGAAAAACTTCAAGTTGGTAAGTAGAGATAGACGACCACGTGGTGCTAATCAAGTATCGTATACTAAATAATTAAACATCAAATAATTAGAGCCACATAATACTAATTAACTAATTTCATGTCACACTACAGGAGAAAATTAAGGAATATGGGCAAGAGTTACTTATAGCAGCCGAAGCGACAAATGGAATTGGAAAAGCGGAGAAGGCTGCATTGGCCACTTTAGCTAGATGGACAAGAAATGGTTTTGTGAAGTTGATGAGTAAGTACAAGCTAGATGCATTGGTGGCTTCGGGTGGATCGGCTTTTCCTTTCGAAAATATCGATAAAATCCTCGCAATTGGGGGATTCCCTGGGGTTACTGTCCCCGCAGGCTACTTTCAACGGGTGCCATTTGGCATTTTCTTTGGGGGACTTAAGGGCTCTGAGCCAAAATTGATTGAAATCGCATATGGGTTTGAGCAAGCCACTAAAATTAGGAAGCCACCTTCGCTTAAGAGTTAAGAGCTTGAAGCTTCGTAACAATATCCATGTGTAGTTTTACTAGTACGTACTCATTGCATTGGAAGATATGCTGGTACTGGAGGCGCCTCATAATGTAGCAACATTGTACTACGGAATAAAGTAACACTATTACTCCAAAAATATGGACTACTGGATCTGAAAATTTTCACGCTGTGGTTAATTTGCAACCTTTTTACGAAGCTATTGTTCCGGTCTTCAGTCTGAACATAACATGTATTACTACCAATTAACAAAAAGTCTGATGAACACGTAGATGATTGTAAAATAATATGTCAAATAATTTTATCATCAGTGTATGATTTTTTGCTTATTGAAAAGGTTTTGGTGTGTTGTTGTACTATCGACATTTGTATTGACTTGATTGAGATCAAATCGTCGAATACATAAATTTTTATACATGCATACACACAGCATAGAATAAAATCGAGCGTTGAGGTAAATATATATATATATATATGGTTGCCAATCCAATATGTATTTTTTTTTTACTTATGGGTAGGTATTTTTTTTTAGCCGTTGGATCACCATGAAGTACATGAAAAGACGTGCAATATTAATATTCTTTCTCTTTCTTATTTTTTATAATAAAAAAATATGCATATTAAATTTTCATTGGCCAAATTTATAACTATGCATAGGTAAAAAAAAAAAAAATATCTACTGAATTGGTGCCCTATATATATATATATATATGTATTTTTATAGCATAGAACAAGATCCAACGCTCAAATATACAACTACACATATATTTATATGGCATAGAATAAAATCCACTGCTCACACAGTTATATTAATAGTAAAGAACACCATCACGAAAATTATAGACATAAAATAGAGATATGATACAAGTAAGGTAGAGTATAGAAAAGCTCTAAGTTCCCAATAAAATTTTCATGAACAGAATTATGAGGGGTGAGAATTACCTTTTTCTAAGACTTTCAAACGCATAAACTAAGACTAAACTAAGACTTCTCAAATTACTCTCACTATTTCCCTCAAGTTTTCGTTTTCCTTCCGTTGTCCTCATGGCCAATGATGAGGCCCTTATATAGGTAAATTTTTTGGGGCTAAAGTAACGAAAAGAATTGGATTTCGTGACTTTTAGGTTTCTTGGCTTCGTATTTGGTTACTTAAGTATTTCACAACTTAAAAATTTCGTTGATCATAGTTCGTTACCTAACAGTAGCCATTTCATAATTCTTGTCGATATTACTTTATTGAGAGCCAATCATATGATTTGGCAAGATTTAGATGAAATACTGCCACTCCACGCCTAATTGTATCCTTCCCATGTGAATATATCACGTCAAACTTGCATCAAATCTACAAGAGTTTAGTCAGAGTTCTATGAACAATAAATGTTGATCGAGAAAAATAAGTTACCATTTATAAGACCTACACCTACATATAGCTAATAGAGATCTTACGAAATATGGGGTATAATGTATATAACAAAAGATTTACAGCCACTGTATATAGGCTGGTTCAGCCTAATTTCGTTGGAAAGTTCCATTCTTTAATTTCCATACCACAGGTACTTCGAGATTAGAGTAAAAAATAAATAATAAAAAAAAACTGACCACTCATTTCATCATGTGCATAATAATTTGAAAAACAAATGCTCGTATTGTACGTACATAGAGATGTTAAATAATAAAAAAAACTGACCACTCATTTCATCATGTGCATAATAATTTGAAAAACAAATGCTCGTATTGTACGTACATAGAGATGTTAATTGAGTTGTATCATAGATATGTTAATTGAGTTGTATCATGTCGGTCAAGGCATATTTAATTACGGCATATTCTTATATCGTGTCGTGCAGTGCTCGGCTCATCTTTTGTCTGTACCATGTCAGTGCATGCGCTCATACTTTATTTCGTGTCATTATCGTGCTTGTCTATTTTCACGCCTAATTATTCCCGTTTTCGGTATCATGCTTTTATTGAGCCTAATCATGCCTATTTTTAGTATTGGGCTATTTTTCAGTGACTAATCATACTCATTTCTAATATTGTTATTTTCGTGCCTAATTGTACTCATTTTTTATTTATGTTATTTTCATACTAATTGCACTCGTTTTAGGTACTATGATATTTCCATGCCTAATCATGCTTGTCTTTCATTATATTATTCTTGAGTTTAATCTTGCCAATTTTTTATATCATATGTAATTTCAAGTCTAATTATTCTATTTTCAAACTTTTATTGTTCTTGTTCCGTAATCATCCTTATTTTTTCTCAAATTTAGTTGTTTTAATACTATTAGACATATGAAAAATGAATTGTTAATTGTCATGTAATAGAAAGAAATTATTTGAAAATTGAAATAACTTGTATATAAAAATAAATCTAAATTAGAATATTAGAGAGTGTACATGATGATAAGTAATTTAAATTTACATAATTAAAGTATCTTCCAACTAAATTGGCGCCTACTCAAATTATATCAAAATATATAACTCAAAAGTTATGATTATTACGTACTTAAACTGTATTTTTCTTTCTTAACATTTTAAAATTTTTCTATTAAATGTGAGATTTGCCTTAGATTCTTAATATCTTTAAATTCTTTGGCTCAAACTTATTAAATTTTAGAA
>JXTB01000186.1:89649-136051 GCA_002914805.1 Parasponia andersonii | reverse complement strand
ACAAAATGGACCACTTTACCGACTACAACATGTACCATTTTTCTGCTTGGCCATGCTAGATCTAGTACGATTCTAGCTGCTTTTGTTTGGTTGTACACATGCTTTAAGATGAGGATGGTAGTGTCTTATATTCCGAGATCATTGTAGTAAATGATCCTTCCAAAAAAGTTGGTGGGGGGGAATAAATGATATGATATGATTATATTTCGACTTTTCTTTATGTTGGTGTAGTGCTTTACTCTTCCTATAATCGTACCTTTTTATCGAGTATGTTTCTGCTTTGTCTACACTCTAGTGGCTCTTTAATTTGGGCCTAGCTAGGACACTTCGTGAAGGCACTAACTAGAAATAGGAATTTAAAAAAAATAATTAATAAAGGAGCTGCCAGAAAAAATCGGCTCTCATAAATTTAAACGGTTAATTCCATATTTAGCTGAGTTCTATTTGGCACTAAAATTATTATAGTAGTATTCCTGTTATGCTATGCGTTTTTTTTTTCAAAAAATAAATAAATAAATAAAGTGTAAAACACAGGAATAAATGCGTGTAAAACAAAGGAATAAATGAAATATGTAATGATATATCTTCGTGTGAAAATTACGTTCGCAAAAACAACAGTTGTAAGGCAAAACGCTAATAACCCCACAATAATTGGTATTCCAAATCAGAAAGTGACAAATATTGGACCATCGAATTTCATAACGGGTAGTACAATATCTTCAGTGGCTCCACATACTCGGCAATTAAAAGAAACCACTCTAGCATGTTCAGTTCGGCATGAAAATGAATTCAAAAGCTGCCTTAATTAGCTAGGCTGGTTTTCGGTTTCACACAGCCAATATTTTGATGGAGATTTTCACGGCATATTCTTTTCCATAAGTCTATTCATGAGGAGAATGAAAAGATTATCTCCATTCATTTTCAATATTTAGATAAAAACATGATTGACTATGGGTTAATTGAAAAGGAAATTTAAAAAATAATAATAACAGAAAAAGATAAAATTCTATGATTTTTTAACTATTTGTTTTAAGTACATTACAATTGTGTTGTATAAGTTTTCATTCCTTGAAAACATTAAATAATCACTTCTAAATAATATCATTTAAAAAATTGAGTCGGGACAGTAAAAAAAATACAAATTAAGGACTCAAGGATGTGTGGGATGGACTATATATGGAGTATTTGTCATGGTTAATGTATTGATCTCAAACTAATCTGTTGAGTCTCCAAGCTAGTTTGATCTTAACTTGTGGAATTTTTTCTCCTTCTAAAATAGAGCGACAATATTCAGTAGATATGTTACATATTTGTCCGTTGTAGTATGAAAATTGTTCGTGTTGGAATCCCCAATTTTTTCTATTCTAAATTTGTTGTTCTATGCGGAGTGGTTGTTTTTACAATAAAGAATGTTGTTGGTCTTTTCTTTAATTGAGGAATATATAATATAAAGGTTCTCCTTTTAAAAGGTAAGTCGATTACTACGTACATATTCAATAACATGAAATTAAACACGAAAAGAAAATGTAGAGTCTTATAGAAAGAGGGTCAAGTGTTCAGGGTATTATGTCTCGACCAATCGAAGAATGGCACGTGGTCTTTAAGAAAATCCAAAACGATATGTTTCAGCCAGAATCAAATGACACCAAATTTATTACGAGTCGAACAACTCTTAAAGGGCCACCAGCCTAGTCAGATGGCGCGAGACAAACTAGGTTTTTAATTTGAGAGACCAAGTCCTGGTAAGATGGTATAATCCACTCGGACGATCTGAACACTCATGCCTGAAGACCACCTGTAATTGTTAGCCAAGCACCCAGGTCGACCACTTAGTAGAAAGTGGAATTCTGACCATGGAGTGAGTACAATCTTATTAGCCCGATACACTAAAGGTAGTGCAAGTCACGGAGAGATTTAAGATCACAAGATCATAATAAATAGTACTTCATGTATGTCCCACATAAATTGGTAAGTTGTTACAATTATTTAAAATTATCTTTATATTCTTATAATTTCTCTTTACTTTATTTACTATCTTTCTTTACTTCCTAAAAATACACTATATTAGCTTTTTTTTTAAAAATATATTGTACTATTACTATTTATCTACTATCATTTCAGTACTTCTTCTAGTACTCTACTAATATTATTTTTGAAAGAGATTTAGCATGTATCACTGTGAAAATTCTATCTATAATTTTATTTAAAATTGTACGGACTATATTTATATCAAATATAAAATTTGGTTTATTTTAAGAAGACTCACTTAAAGACATATAATGCGTGTTGATTCACGGATCAAAATTCATACTAATGTATTTTAAAAAGATAAAAAAAAATAGGTTACGTAGCTAATTAAATACTATTTATATTGGATTCATAACTCAAAGTGAACAACAATTTTATGCTGTGTAAAATGATTAGGTGGATTTAATAAGTGGCATTGATATAATTTTCTTAGAGGAATTAAAAAGTTTGGTTAGTGTCACAATTTTATGAGTCGGGCATAAAAGGATTGAAATGAATAAAACCAAGGGTCAATGGGCCAATGTCTAAGGCCAAGATCTTCTGTCCAAAAAAATAAGTCCTATTTACTGTCCAATGAATTAGAATGTGACACATTAGTAAAATTATATGCTCCTTCACCTTGTTTACTAACGGAAAGTTCCTTCCATTTATGCTTTAAAAATAAATAAATAAGCCAAAAAAAAATAGCAAAGACATTCCATTTTTGCTTTAAAAATAAATAAATAAACCAAAAAAAAAAAGAGCAAAGACAATTACGTGTACTACTCCTCCCTGAATTTTCGTTGTCTTCTTCCTTTTATTTTTATTTTTATTTTTTGTCAGGAGTCTTCTTGTACCTCTGGGTCTCTGTCTTCCCCTCCAAACTCTTGTATACCCATAATGCTACTGAGCCCTTTAGATCACCCAAACACAGAAATAACCATGCATTATTTTCCTGTTGTCCTACTCTTCTGGGTTTTCTCAAATTTTCTTTTTTATACAATGTTGAATTCCTAAAAATTATAAGCTTCAATCTGTGCTTTTTTCCTCATAACTCAAAATACCCTTGACGACTTTAACTTTATTTTTCCAATATTAGTGATATAAAACTGTTTGATTTGTATTTTGGGAGTCTTTGTTTAAAAAAGAAAAAAAATATATATATTTATATATGGCGGAGAACGAATGAAAGAATCACCACTTAAGCAAATCTCTCTCTAATCTTTGATCTTTAATTATTATAATTTTGATTGGTTATATACAGATCTCTGAAATCAAAATTTAGGGTTTCTGAGATGTTTTGTAATTTTCGAAATTAACTGGACTTTCAAGTAGATAAGTGGTGTTTGGGGAAGAGGAAAAGGTGGAAATATTGATGGATTGAAATTCGAGATGGAGGAAAGGCAGAGGTAGAAGAAGAGTGGCAGGTTCCCGTGAACTCGATTTAGAGATGGGTGTTCTTTTTTTTTCCTTTAAAGCATTAAATGGAGTATAAACGAAAGGAAGTATTTCTTTTTCTTTTTTGTACTCATTTATAAATATTATCTTGGTCAATTAAAATTAGTTACATATAATTATTAAATATAATAATCTAACTAACTAGCGATTAAATTAAAAAAAAATACTTATGGAAAAAAGAACTACTGGATTGGAACGGGAACTTAAAGATCCTCTATGGTTTTAATGATGTGTCGCGTTTTAATGTGTTGGACAGAGAGAATGAGATTGACCTCTTGGACAGAGAATCTTGCTCCATGTCTAAGTTTGAATGGAGGCATTCCTTTTTTTTTTTTTTCGGTTTCTTTTATATCAAAGCGTGGACGCATATAAAAGGTGAGGACTACACAAAATATATCTTTTAAAAATTACATATAAATAAAATGAAAATCAAACCCGGTGAGGGAATTGTAGTGGCGATGGTCCTAGTCACAAAACTCTCAACTTTTTAGAAGTGAAAAAAAAAAAAAAAGAAGCTATTTTGATGATTATTGCCAATAAAACCTAAACGAAAATATGACATTACTGAAAAAATCTCCAACGTATGTGGTTCGTTACATGTTTATATATAGTACAATACAATCCCCTTAAATGCACGAAATTCTCTGAGTAGTATTCTTTCTCTAGAGCCAGTAGAGCTAGGTCGACCAAATAGAGATCCTATGAGTACTACTGCTCTCTCTATCTTCTCAACATGGCCACTTCTGATTCTTCTAGCCATACTTTCATCAGGGTCGACGTCCTACTCTCTCAATCCTGATGAAGGATTAGTTCACGGTCTCCCAAATATCGTCGAAGCCACCGTTGACGATATTCGACTTGCTTTTGAGCAAAAGAAACTGACATCAAGGCGAATCGTTGAGTTCTACCTTGGACGAATCAAAAGGCTGAATCCAGTGCTCAAGGGGGTCATAGAAATCAACCCTGATGCGCGCTATCTAGCCGATAAGGCTGACCAAGAGCGCAAGGTTAAGGCTCCGGTCTCGTTCTCTAAGCTGCATGGAATACCTATTCTGGTTAAGGATAATACGGCCACGTACCAAGGACAAGATGAACACCACTGCAGGGTCGTTCGCGTTGCTCGGCTCAGTCGTGCTGCGTGACGCACCAGTCGTGACTAAGCTCTGGAAAGCTGGGGCTATCATACTGGGAAAGGCCAGCTTGAGCGAGTGGTCTGGTTTCAGGGGCAATGCACCCCCGGGTTGGAGCGCCAGAGGGGGCCAGGGACGGGTAAGTAATACTGATGTCTCATGTTAGATTTTCACTGCCTAGGAAAATATTAAAGTATTTCTTTTCTTGTTCCTTAATATAATTAATATATAAGACCATCATGCTAAATTTTAAATACATGGGCACATTCTAAATTTAGGTTGCCAACATAAATGCTATTTGTAATTTAATATTAGTTTTATTTACAAAAAGTGTAGAGAAACATTTTTTTTTCAAGTTCTGTGGAGTTTATTCTATATTTTGCCTATTTTTTAGGGGCTTTTTATATAATTTAAATCAAAAAATTAAAAATACATATAAATATTTTACCTTTTTTTAAAAGAAAAATAAAGCTAGTGGGGGCCTGAGCCCCACAGGGCCTATGATCCATCCGTACATATTACCCATCCGTACATATTATTAATTATTATGTCGGACGATTTCTACTCACCTACCCATTAATGTAGGCCAACGTTGTAATTTTAAAGCTTATGCTAAATTTTAGCTGTGTTCTATTTTTTTTTTTTTTCGTTATATTTGAAATGCAAAATAAAGCGTGCTATAATTTAACCCAGATTTAGCAATGCCATAGGAAACCATTTTTAAATCAAATGATAAAATTTAGATCCCAATTTCAATTAACTATTATGATGGACTCTGTTAGTTTATTTTCTATAAACTCAGTCTTTATACATATAACACTACGATTACGTTCACAACAATAAACTAGAGATGTTTTCTTATTTATTAGACATACAAAATATTCACAGAATTAAATAGAGAGAATATTATTTTATTTATTCAACAAAAATTCAAATATATGTTTTAAGGCATTAACCCTAATATGCGTTTGTTTAGAAATAATAATAAATAAAGAAACTATGCCAAAAGTAAGAAGGAAAAATCTTGTTTCCTTTGTATTTCTCTTTATCATTAATTTATATTATTTTCTATTCAACACTTGTCCATCTCATAACTAGAAATAATAAGTTTGGACCGACTAGCCTACAGGCTACAAGTACCTGATAAGCTCGAAACATATTTTGGGATGATAATTTGTTGGATCTTACTAATTATTTTAAGAATTATAAAGACTGGCCTTTTGGTCGCTGAAGACCACGAAATTCATGTCATTATATATTCATGTGATCATTAGGGATCTTGATTCAGCTACTATAAATGCTAAACAGAGCAATACTAATGAACTCATGGTAGTTTCAATAGATATTTAATCATCAATATTAAATGATCATATAATGTGTATGTATATATATGGCGTGCATATATGCAGAATCCTTATGACAAAACAGGAAACGGGATTATACCTTGTGGGTCGAGTAGTGGGATATTTTGCTACTGTAACACATTAGGAACAGAAACAGATGAATCAATCTTATGTCCGTCCAGTGTTAACTCAGTGGTGGGTATAAAACCAACCATTGGTCTCACTAGTCGAGCAGGGGTCGTCCTCATCTCTCCAAGGCAGGATACAGTTGGGTACGTAAATAGGTTTACATAGTTATTTAAGTTATTTAATTTTTTTTTTCTTTATGAATATAAATTTGCTCCCATCATATTAATTATATAGTTTATTGGAAAAATCTATCATTTAATTTATTTTTAAATGGTAATTATGTACCTTTCAAGGAATGAGGTCATGTCCCAAGTTATCTTATATCTCATTTTTGTCCCTCTAAATAAATAACGTAAGTTACATACATGTGTATCCTAAAAAAAAAAAAAATTTGAAAGCATTTTGTGGGAATTATTAAATAAATAAACTGCTATAAAAAATAATATGATATTGTGTCATTATTTGATTATGGGACAATAATGAGACAAGAAAAATTACGACGGATGATGATTATCTTACTCTATTCTTTGAACACATACCATATTATCGTTTTTCTCTTTTTTCTAATTATAGGCCAAATTTTGTTCCTCTTGTCATCAATTCCATGACTTGTAGGTTCCTTTCTATTTTTGGTTGGGATTAGTATTATTTAGAGGTAAATTGATCTATATGGGTATTATGCACTGTGGAGTGGAATAGTCCAATTTGCAGGACAGTCGCAGATGCCACCTACGTTCTTGATTCAATTGCTGGGATTGACATCAATGAGTCAATGACAAGGAAACAATTAAAATATTGAAGTACATTCCCAAAGGTGGCTATGTAAAACCCCTTAAATTTTGGAAGGGTATTTTAGTCTTTTGAAAATATATACATATATATATATAAATTTAATTAAAAATTCAAATTTTGGATTAATTTGAAAGAAATTTTGATAGAGGGACTAATTTGCAAAACTGAAGGACTATTTTGAAATAAAATTTTGAAATTAGAGACTTATGTGCAATTTTTAAAAAAATTGTACTACCCATTTAAGAGCAGACACGTAGCTTGTATCATTCTCCTTCAGCTCTTTCTCTCTCCTTTCCCGCGATTTACCGGCCAAAAACGCCGATTTCCGGCGTTGCTCCAACGAAGCTTTTCCCGACGTCGACGAGGACCGCCACCGGCCGACGAAGAGAGCCCAGCTCCAGACGATCACTGTACCACAGGTCCCGCTGCCTGAAAGCTCACCGTTCACTGGAAATAGTCGAAAAAACACTGCGGCTTCCGAAGCTCGCCGGCGCCAATTCCGGCGATGTTTCGCCATGAAACCGGTCGGGTTTGACTCGTCTCGTCACGATCTTTAACAGGTATATATATATCTTGACTCAATATTGCCCAGATTGAATTTTGTCATTTTTGTTAATTTTGAGCTATTTTCATTTTATATTTAAATTTTTCAATCCGACAGTTAGATCGTAAAATAAACCTCATATTTGTGATGTACTCGTGAAAAAAAAAAATTTGATATATATATTGTCTAGATTTAGTGACGTGCAAGAAAATCTAAATCTAACGGCTTAGATCGTCTCGTTTTGCATGTCGTGGGTTCGGGTTCGGTCCGAGCTCGAATCAGTTGAACTATATATCTAATATAGCGTTTTTGGGTACTCTGAATTCAGTAGTGAAGTCCGTTTAACGATCTGAAGCTCCGATTGAAAATCAAGTTTTCAAACCTATCGATCAAAGGCTCTAAAATGATGCTCGATCTTTCAAACGATATTCGAATGACGCCAAACTTTCTCCATAGCTCCGTAGCACTATTTGAATACTCAATTGAGGTAGGGGATTCAATTTCTTTGTTTTCTATTATTTTCATTAAAATTGGAATTTATTCTGAAAAATGAAATTTCGTGATTTTATTAAATTGAATTATTTAAATAGTTATTTTAATGAACTATGAATTTGTGAAACATTGTAGACTGCTTTAGATATTTTTTAAATATGATTTTATACAAGTTTTTATACTTGGAATTTGGTAAAACCATATAAACTGAACTTTTGAATTTTGAAGTACAAAATAGATTTTAATTAAAAATTAGAGCATGTTTAGAATGTTAAACCACTGCATGGTTGATTGAGACTCTATATATATATTGCACATATCATATGATCATATATGAGAGTCGTCTTAGACATCACGGTATTGTAGTAGGCGGACTAGTACACCTGCCTTCAGTGAGAGCCAGTAAACCTGCGCGGAGTTTGATTTCTGACTATCTCCATTCGATAGGCGTAAGCATTCGGTGTCCCTCCGGTTCAGTAGGAGTTGACAGATGGGTGTCCCTCCAGTTTTCAGATATAGATGTCAGGCAGAGAGCACTCAATACATGTAGTATAAGTTGCTCTAGTTGTGATGAGAGGATGAGAACTTATGTGATGTATTGATTTATGTGATGTGCACTATGCTTGTTTTATTATGGTTTACTATCTGTTTTAACCTGGATATATATCTGGTTTTAGTTTGAGCATGATTTTCTGTAAAGATTTTCTATATATATTTCGAATGCTCCATATTTATTAAAATACTTTCCAGAACTACTAACTATACAGTTGTATTGAGAATTACTAAAAAAGTTTTTCCCAAAAGGATAATTGAGTTTTCTACTGAGCATTCACATGCTCACCCCCTACTTCCTTCCTCTTTCAGATGTCAAATTATTCTGTGATAGATATTCGTGTGGCTTCACAAGCATGTTTGGTATATGCTTGCAGTTTCAGTCCTCTTCATTGGTTGGTTCGTACTCTGTATCATTTTTCCCTTTTTTAAGTCAAGTTTATTTAGTAATTAGTAGTATATTTACTGAGTGGATGTATGAGGATGATTTCGATATTTAATCAAGTACTTAGACATAGAAATGATTTTATGAAAATTATTTTAACTATGCGCCTATGGTTTTAAATTGAACACTTTCATTAAACTTAATGATTTAAATAAAAAGTTTTTAAAATTTATTATTTATCATTTCTCTAAATTTAAAATTAAAAATACCTTGGAAATTTAAAACTAGTAGATAATGTTATAATTTCTCGAGTTGGTCCAATATTAAAATTTACTTACTCTTGAGAACTAAAACTTAAATTTTAAGTACTCGACTTTTTCTGAAAATTTTGGAAATTTCTATTTATTACTGTTTTCACTTAAATTTACTAAAAACTATGGCTTTGGATTTTCGGTCGTGACAGGCTATACACAATTTCTAATACGGGACGGACTTTAAGGAAAGAGAATAGGGGTTGTAAGACATCCCTACTTCGAATTTAACATTTCACAAGAAATTGACACTATTCTGGCTAAAACTTACGAGCAGCATCTTCATAAACTGAGGTACACAATAGATATACTCTAATACAATCTAATGCATAATATATAGTACACTCTAGCCTTATATTATAAGCATTGATTACAAGTACATGATGTAACTGCAAATGAATTAGGCAAGAGGGGGCAGTTGTGATAGACCATCTACAAATAACCAATATGGACGAGATCTTGAGTGAGGCGAGTGCAGTGAAAATACTACAATGACTGCTGAGTTCGAAATATCCTTAAATGCATACCTAAGGCTAAGTTTGGTAAAGAGAAAGAAATTAGGAGGGAAGAAAAAATTAAGAGGGAAAAAAAAAGGTATAAAATGGAAAAGAAAGTGTTTTTCCTCAATTGTTATTTGGTATCTAAGAATAAAAAAAAATTAATATATTTTAAAATAACTATTTTGTTCTTTTATTAAAATTTTAAAAATAGTATACAAGATTAATTTAGTAAATTAATTTTAAAACATGATTAAAAAACTTCCCTTTTTTCTCTCTATTTTTTAAAGAAAATATTTAAGTAGGTCTCGTTACTTTTTTTCTCTCTCTTTTTTTTCTCCATTTTCCCATCAAAATTTTTCTTTCCTCTCCTTTTTTTCCCTTCTAACCGAGCATAACCTAAAGGAGCCAGTGACTTCCCCAGTTCGATCCGTCGCTGGCTGATGTCATAGCTTTTAATAATAAGAACTCCAAGTTGGTGAGTCAGACGTCCCCATATCCTCAAATTGCGCATTCAAATAAAAATAATCGATTACATTTTTACTCTATTTATTAGTTTGTGTGATTCGCAAATAATGAGAAAATTATTCCTTGGTAGACATTTTAGGTGTTAATGCTATAAATTCGTAGCTTTTGCAAAGATAATTCGGTCAACACTCTAAAAGATAAACATGTACAAAATATATAGATTACTTACTCAATTTGAGATACCAAATGCAGGAAAAAATCAAAGAATACGGTCAATCCACAATGTTAGAAGCCAAAAAGACGAATGGAATTAGAGAAGAGGAGAAGGCGGCATTGGCCGATTTGGCGACAAAGACAAGAAATGGGTTTGTGAAATTTATGAGAAAGTACAAGTTAGATGCATTGGTAGCTGGTGTTGGACCTGGTCTTGGTCTTAGTTATATCCCAGAAGTTCCTAGAATCCTTGCATATGGGGTTTTCCCAGGGATTAGATAACTGTCCCTGCAGGCTATATTGAAGCACAACCTGATCTAATTCCCTTTGGCATTTTCTTTGGGGGCCTCAAGGGTTCTGAGCCAAAACTAATCGAAATCGCATACGGGTTCGAGCAAGCTACTAAAGTTCGGAAGCCTCCTTCACTTTGAATAAGCTTTCAATTAATCTTCATAATTGCATATTTTTCACGTCCATATGTTGTTAACTACTACGTACTCGGAGTAATCTTATGATAGTAAAGGTGTGGCCATAAAAATAATTTATGTTAAAAAATGCTAAAGATAGAGAAGTGTGGTTCTTCAAATCTTATTAAGGGTAAGAAAAAAAAATTCATTGAGTTGGTTTTGTCAACAATAAATTTCGAAATTTGTAAAATGTGACTTATGTGTGAAACAGATTGAAAAATAAAATAAATAAAAAAAAAGAAATTAAAAAGAAGTTAAGTCAAAAAAAAAAATGAATCTATGTTTACAGTTCTTTATTATTTTTTGGAAAATTACAAAAAAATTTATAAGTCTGAAGGTGAGAGCAAAGAGATAATTACGGAAAATGAGTGTATAGTGAAATAATTGTAAGATGAAAAATAATAAGATTGAGTCTATTTATATAAGTAAGATGAAAAATAATAACATTGAGTCCTATTTATATAAATAAAGGTGACTCAATATTACGCAAAAATCCGTTTTCTGTTTTATAAGTTACCCACATTTATGAAATCTTTTAAATAGTTTCTTTTTATAGTAACTTCAACTCGCATATTAATTATTCGAGGAAGATCGCATATTGGTTGAGACGATGACATGCGACTTAACACCTCCAATTTTAGTCGATTGTTGACTTTTTTTTCTAATATTGATTATTGTTATAGATTTAAATCACACAATATTGTCCAATTTTAGAATTAAAATACATTTTAATAGTGTGGAAAAAGAAAATTTTAAAAATTTTAATTTTAGTGAGGGGTTTATTTAAAATGGGGTGAAGAGCGAAAAAAAAAAAGGTGGTAAGTAATATTTGCTTAATTATGTGATTTGTGTGAGATTTAATATTTGTGGTACCCAATTTCAGTTCTTTAATATATATATATATATATATATATATATATATATATATATATATATAAGTAATATTTGCTTAATTATGTGATTTGTGTGAGATTTAATATTTGTGGTACCCAATTTCAGTTCTTTATATATATATATATATATATAAAATAAATTATGTTTGTAATTTTGGGATAACTTTACGGAATTGTACGTAAGCAGCTATTTCCGGTCAGAATTAATCTACCTCATTGATATATAGGTTGTATATAATTAACTGATTTTTTGTCTGTTAATTACTTTGATAGATAGACTTCTAATGTATGGCTAGGCTTGAACGCACAACTAATAATAACTTGTATATCGGAATATATAATTAGATATTATTTGCCTATTTTGCAGCAATACTACTAATAACTGATCAGAAATCAATTTTGCGCAGAAATGATATTGTGAGAAAGAAGAGGGTAAATGAGGATAAATTTTTTTTTCTTTGAAGAACAGAAATAAATAAGAGAAACTTGGGTTAAACCAATAAAGACGTAGTTCTATTAACAAAATGTAATTATATATATATATATATATGGTTGTCAATCCAATAGGTATTTTTTTTTTTTTTTTTCTATGAATAGGTATTTTTTTTTAGCCGTTGGATCACCGTATAATAATGATCCAATAGTAATAATAAAGTACATGAAAAAACCTGCATTATTAATACTCTTTTTCTCTCTTACTTTTTAAAATAAAAATATACATGCTAAATTTTCATTGTCCAAATTGATATCTACGCATAGTTTAAAAAAAAAAAAATACCATTGTGCCATATATATATATATATATAGTCATTTTTTTACAAGATTTCAAAATATCTTTTAAAACAACGACACGCTTTTTAAAAGACGACCTAAATCTAGGAATAGATTGTTGCTATGTGGTTTTAAGATTCTTTCCCATGAAAATTAAAGGATGCTCCATAGGCCATTAATCCAAATCAGTAATGCCACATATTTCAAACAGGACATTAAATCCCAAACACAAGGAATTAATTAAGTTACATTTACCGGAGACGGGCGGCAAAGGCTCGGAACTGGTCATCCACTATTTTTTTTTTTCACGAATTAGAAATTTGATTTTTTTAAAGAAAAATTTTTTAAAAAAAATCCTTCTGGTATTTATTTAAACTAAAGAATTTTCGAATATTCCGAGAGTAGTACTGCTCTTTATATTTGTCGCAGCTGCCATTTGCTTCAGGCCTTTAGCCATTTTCCCCTGTTTCATTGTTGTTGTTCTTTATCACTAATTAACTCTTTTTTATACTCAAACTACGTCCATGTCAAAAGCATAAATTTTCCATAGTTAATATAATAACAATTAAACTAAACTACAAGATGTTATAAATTCTTGCTCATTGCGTAAAAACTTTGCAAATTCAAATAATCAACTTATTACTTGCTAAAATTCCAATATGGCCACAAAATTATCACAAAATCACTTTCCTCTCTTCACTTCATTGCTTCTAGTTCTTCTTACCTTGACACTAACCGAGTCCGTAAATGGTCTCTCAATCAAAGAAGCTACGATTTACGATCTCCAACTAGCCTTCAAACATAACGAACTTAGTTCGAGACAACTCGTTGTGTTCTACCTCGAAGAGATATACAGACTCAACTCGGTCCTCAATGCCGTGATAGAGGTCAATCCGGATGCGCTTTATCAGGCCGACAAAGCTGACTACGAGCGTAAAACCAATGCCTACGGATCATTATCGGGTCTCCACGGCATTCCGGTTCTTCTTAAGGACAACATCGGAACCAAGGATAAGCTCAACACGACCGCTGGCTCGTTCGCATTGCTCGGTTCGGTCGTGCCACGGGATGCTGGCGTTGTGACCAAGTTGCGGAAAGCTGGAGCTATCATACTGGGGAAGGCCAGTTTGAGCGAATGGGCTGCTTTTAGGTCCCTCATTGCCCCCAACGGCTGGAGTGCAAGAGGTGGCCAAGGAAGGGTAATTATGTCTATATATAAATCATAATATTAGATATCATCGTCGAAAATGCTAAATGGCACTTACATTATTTATTTACGTGTAGCTCTTGTACTCTATTAGTTGTGGTGCTAAGTACTATGATGTCTACTATTTTGTCTAGTTAGCACATGAATATGTATGTGATTGGTTAGAAATCGTAACACCAATACATGCGTTTAGTTCGTGATATATCTCAAATTGACAGTGAAGTACTATAAAACTATTGCCCGTTGGGTCTGTGATTACGTGCAGAATCCTTATGTTCTATCGGCGGATCCTTGCGGGTCAAGTAGCGGGTCGGCGATATCGGTGGCTGCGAATCTTGTGGCGGTGGCTCTGGGGACTGAGACTGACGGCTCCATTCTGTGCCCCGCAAGTTTTAACTCGGTTGTGGGCATCAAACCGACTCCTGGGCTCACCAGCCGAGCAGGGGTCATTCCAGTCACTCCTAGACAGGACACTGTTGGGTATGTACTGTTACAGTAAACATAATTCAAGCCAATAAAACTGGTATCTAAATATTTTGAGTATACTTTAAAAAAAAAAAAAATACACTAGATACACTCATCTTGAGATTGGTTTTAAAGTGCTTTGATGGATCTTAAAACAGGGCAATTGGGAGGTCAGTGTCAGATGCTGTTTATGTGCTTGATGCTATTGTGGGCGTTGATTATAATGACCAATCAACCAGAAGAGCATCGCACTACATTCCACGTGGCGGCTATAAGCAATTTCTTAATCCTTATGGCCTTCAAGGAAAGAGATTGGGGATAGTGAGGAATCCCTTCTTTACTTCTGGAAGTGGATCTCTCCAACTCCAAACTTTTGAGTATCATTTCCAAACATTAGAGTAAGTAATATAACTAATTGTTACTTTTCCATAGAGATAAATACATTCAACCAAATATAATAATGTCTTCTTTTGAATTGAAGGCAAAGAGGGGCAATTTTGATTGACAATCTGGAAATAGCCAGCATTGATGTCATATTGAACTTCACATTGAGTGGGGAAGCAGTAGCATCATTGGCTGAGTTCAAATTATCTCTAAATGATTATCTAGAAGACTTGGTGGTTTCTCCTGTAAGATCCTTAGCAGATATTATAGCCTTCAACATAAAGTTCTCAGATTTGGTATGTAAAATTATCTTGCCTATCTATTCTTTCTACCATTTCGGTCCATTACGGATTAATGAACGTGGTTGTGACATAATCGTTCTAAACTTGGTTTGGCTGCGAATGTAGGAAAAGATCGAGGAATTCGGGCAAGACATATTTCTTGCAGCCCAAGCCACAAATGGGATTGGGGAGAAAGAGAGAGCAGCAACCTATAATTTGGCAAAACTGTCTAGGGAAGGATTGGAGAAGTTGATATGGGAGAATGAGCTAGATGCTTTGGTGACTCCTGGAGCTGATGTTAATCGAGTGCTAGCTATTGGAGGATTCCCAGGAATTAGTGTTCCTGCTGGATATGACAACGAGGGAGTGCCATTTGGCATTACTTTTGGAGGACTAAAGGGTTCGGAGCCAAAGCTAATTGAGATCGCATATGACTTTGAGCAGGCCACTAAAGTCAGGAAGCCTCCTACTTTTAAACCTTGAATTTTTGGGACTTATATCATCCAATTCAAAACTTTTACTATAAGGAGATATGTCTAGTGAATAATTTACTGTTTTACATTTGAAGCATTATATGTATTACTCTACTGAGAAGGGAATGATAATATTACTCTAAATTTCGTTCCTCTCTTTCAAGAAATTCTATCATGTCACCTTGTTGGAAAATGAAATCAGAGTATAAAAGACATGTCGTTTAATTTTCTAAAACAATAAATTCTGTATAAACGACTGTTTTCTAGTAACGCATATCCGTTAAGATCTGCAGTTTTGTTATCATCAAAATAGAGATTTGGTTATTATCTAAAGTTTCAATTCAAATTCGAGGAAAACATGTCCCTTCTTCTTGGATTTTTACTATCATTTGTGCATAAAATGCCTGTCATTCGTTCTTTTCCTAAAATTGTGAGACTATTGAGACTATAAACGACAAGTCATTGTCCCTTACAAATGTTGTTCTCCTGATGAAACGACATGCAGTTCATATTTCTAACGTCTGGTTTTGTTTGTAATAACGTCTCGTTTCTTAGAAATTTAACGTCGTTGTGTGGTGGACCGGCAATTCTAAACACTAGGTTTATTAATCAAAATTTCCAAATTGGTGTATTTCGGTTAAACGACAAGAATGTGATGCCGTTTTGGCGTTACTTTCTGTGGCGAAATGGTTCGGCAGCCCATGGCCTTGAACAAGCTACTTGAATTACGAAAGCCTTCAATTTTTCTACCTCGAAGCTTTAAAATTTTACAACTAGTACATTAGGAAACACTTAGGACTTTCAATTTTATGAGGGAAATCACTAATTATGGACACTCTAAAATGATTCAATTATAAGTGAAGAATTCACTAATGGCCACTCTAAAATTTGTTTTGATAATTTTTCTTGTTAGACAGTAAGAAAAATATTGTACGTATAGCTCTGTCGTTTAGCTAAAAATATAGTGCTCGGGTTGGTCTAATTAGCCGAGCGGCAGGCAACCACTTCCGTGAACCTAGCTATACTCCTTTCACTAATTGAGGGCGTCCAATTGTGAAGAACCTAAAGTGTTAGGTGACCAGTATGCACATATACATATTGTGTCCAATTTATTAACCGAAATTTTAGAGACACGAAATTATCAAATTTCTTGCTTTATATGTCCAAGGATCTCAATGTCGCTGTAACACATATCTTGGAGCAATAATTGCTATTTGCCACCGCCCGCTTAAAAAAGTTGACAATAACGAAAGACGTTATACACTTAAGTGACAAAATTGGTTTTATGACCTCGAAGTGAAAAACCTTTCTTTCTTTTTTTTTCCCCAAGTTTGGTTTGACATGAATTTTAAAAACAAAAAAAAAAAAAATGAAAAAATGAAAATGCAAGAGTCAACAAACATGGAAACGTGAACTTGATTTTGCCATCTGTGACCGAAAGAATACTCAAAAGCTTTCCCCTTTGTTAGAAGGATGAGTAGTTGGCCACCCCATAGACATAACTTGTGGAACCCAAAACGACAATCACCAATAATCTCTCTTCTTTCAAGTGGTTCAACGGCTTTAAAGTCTCTGTCCAATAGCCTCTCTAGTCCCTCACTCTCTGCTAACAAAGTGAGGAAATACGAACATGGCAAAACGCAGTGTCGTTTTGAATATGGTGCTCATCGTCATGCTCTCCCTAGTGGCTACCATCTCATGGGGCCAAAGCAGCTCAAAAAGAGAGGACTATACGACATTAAGGCTCCATGCCGCGAAGGAGAAAGTGACGAGCCTCCAATTCTACTTCCATGATGTGGTGAGTGGCAAGACCCCAAGCGCCGTACGTGTGGCTCAAGCGAATGACACCGATAAGTCCCCGACTTTCTTCGGAGCTCTGATCATGGCGGACGACCCGTTGACAGAGACGCCCGACCCGAAATCGAAGCTGGTGGGTCGGGCGCAGGGGCTATATGGGTCGGCGGGGCAGCATGAACTTGGTCTGATTATGGCTATGAGCTTTGTCTTCACGGAGGGTGAGTACAATGGGAGCTCGATCAGCGTTCTTGGTCGGAACGCGGCGTTGAATCCGGTCCGGGAGATGGCGGTGGTCGGCGGAACTGGGGTTTTCCGGTTGGCGCGTGGCTACGCAATCGCTCAGACGTATTGGTTCGATCCGGCTACCGGTGATGCTATAGTGTGTTACAATATCACCGTGGTTCACTAGCTTTCAACTGTTTTTAATTTTCGAATTATGCTTTTCTTTTCTTTTCTTTTTATAATTACGATTGTTATTATTGTTATATTTAGCTGACTCTCTCCCGTGGTTAGTTTTTCCCTTTTTCAAAAAAAATATAGTTTGAAATCCAATAGGAAATTATTTGTCAAATAAGGAAACTTGGATTTCAGTTATCCAATAATGCGTGTCAAATTAAAAAAAAAAAATTGAACTTATTTCCCAAAAGAAAAAAAACACTTGCGATTAATATATTATAGTCTTTAGTGTGACTAGTGTTTCTATAACTTAACTATTTCAAATTTTAATAAACATACACTAATGACGCGGCAGCTTTCAAATTAAAAAAATAAAAATAAAAATTACACTAGTAGTTTAGTAGAATAAGGATTACAAAATAAAAGAAAAGAAGAAAGTTTAGTTTAATAGGATTCTGATACAGGTTATGTGTTACAAATAACCATGCAATGCAGAGGAGATCGAACAGAAATTTTCAACAAAAATCAAAGAGATCAGTGAGAGAAGATTATCTGTGAGTGAGCTTTTTACGTACCCGATTATAAATAATGAGAGTAGTGTATCATGATCATCAGCAGCCTTCTTCTCGACAATATTCAGTAATGTCTGTAATAACCATCACTATGCAGCAATAATTCTGGCCCTGCTCGGTTCTCAACACAACCTAATTCAAAGTGGATTGTAGTCGACCGTCTCTGCCGTGGCTCATATGCTTCAGTCTACTTAGTCGTTTACAAAAACCTCCATGAAGCTTACCAACTTCTGGCACCAATCCGATTCTCGAATTCTCTCAAGAAAGAAGAGAGACTCTACAACGATCTTGATAATAACTGTCCAGAAATCGTAGGCTGCTTCGGCGCAACCATTACGGTCACAAGAGGGATTGAACTCTACAATCTCATCCTCGAGTACGCGCCCGCTGGCACGCTCGGTGTGATGCCCGAAACACACGTCCGTATGTACATACGGATGATACTAAAAGGCCTTGCTTACAACCACTCCAAAGGATACGTGCATTGCGATTTGAAGCCCGAGAACATGTTGGCATTCCCTTTGGATAAACACGAGAGCGGATACAGAGCTCAAGCTGGCGGACTTCGAATTGGCCAAGGAGCCAGGAGAGGTAGTGTTTCCCCAAGATTTTTGCAAGTTCGAATTTCGAGGGACCGCGATTTACATGTCGCACGAGTCCGTGGCACGCGGCGAGATTAGTACGGCCTTGGACATATGGTTCATTGGGCTGTGTTGTAGCACAGATGTGTAGGCGGCGATAAGCCATGGTAACTTGGGAGAGATTATAGGATGTCCAATGATTTGGTTCATGTATTAGCCTTTTCTGATAGGACTCCTCAGATACCACATTACATGGCGAAGGAGGGCAAAGATTTCTTGAGAAAGTGCTTTGCCAGAGACACTCGAAAGAGGTGTTCGGCTCAAATGTTGTTACACCATCCGTACGTAGTGAAGCCGACGGTAGCAGAGCTGGCGTTGGGGTTGGGATTCACTGAGATTTTGGGTCAAGAAGTACCAATTTCGCAGCGTTCACCATACATTGTAGCACAAATATCACTACTTTTTTCTAATTTTCTCTCATTCTCTGGTTTTGTTTAGTATATATTTACGTTGAACGGTTCTTCCATTTAATTGGATGTTATTAAATATCCTTCGTAAGTTTAATAATTTAGTTACAGCTGAGAGTATTAATAACCGACATGTCATTTGATCAACACTTTTTACTCCTCATTTAATACTCAGACGTTGTTCCTTATAAACCATACTTCAAAAAGTAGAAATATACATCCAAACATTTGTTGTTTATATTTTAAAGTTCGTCGTCATTTAGATGAAATTACGAGATGCTGATTTTTGTCTAGGAAGCTTACTTTAAATTTCTTGAAAAATTTTATGATTATTTTTCACAGTGTGGTAGTAACGATACTTCAAGGATCCTGAGTTCAAAACTTACTTATATTAAAAAGAAATATTTTATTATCATTTGTGCATGAAGTATAACCCGATTTTCCTAAAATTCTACTACTGTTCTTATCAAGGATTGTTCTTTTGATGAAACGACAGTAGTTCAGAATTCAAACCTTACTGCCCTTTGTTTGTGACATGATGTCGTCTGCTTAAAATTTAGGTCTCTGTGCGGATGAAAAACGAATGACATCTCAGTTGTAGTAAAAGTTAATTCAGTACTCACTGGTGAAATTTTCAAGTGCAAGCTTAGCTAATATTTTGGATATGTTTTATGCGTAGAATATAAATAAATAAACAACTCTTTTTCCTATAGCAAAAAAAAATTTTATGATTGCTGGAATCATTAATTTAGTAATTATTTAACACTATAATTCTTGACGAGTTAATTGCAAAAAAAAAAAAAAAAAACCTGAAATATAATTTTTTTTTGTAGTATAATCCTATGTTTTTGTTGTCACAAACTTATACTTTTATATTTAAAATCTATGTAAATTTCTACTGCTTTAAGTTATTTTTAATATATTTTAAATATTTGCCAATAAAAATAAAATCTCCGTAATTCATGTTTATGTGTTTAGAGCGAAATTTTGCTAGTCAATTTGGATACAAATGATGGATATTTGCAAAACTTGCAAAGATTTTAAATGTGTAGATACAAGTTAAAAAATAAGATTAAAACTACATAAAAGTCATACTTTAGCACGTTTATTAATCTATAATGAAACGAAAGAGAATGGAAATGAGATTAAACTTGAAGAGGCATGAAAAAGAATCAAAAAAAATTTTGAGCTGTTTCCCTAATTTTCGTTCACTTTCCTGTCCAGTACACTGATTAGTAAACATCGTATTAGAGCATTTTAGGTCCAATTTCCTAGAGAAGTCAGTTTGGCCCAAATTAATCGTAGCCCGGTCCAAATTCCAAAATCTGTCTTCAGAAGCCTAAAATAATTCGAGCAGCGAGCTGGATCCAGTTTTTTTTTTTTCCCTTTTTTTTTTTTTCCTTTTGTGAGGAGGGAAAGTGTTGTGATGAACGGATGAGAGAATTGGATGGTGGCTAAACTCAGAGACTACTAGTGGGCAATCCTCACAGAAGTCAACGTCAGATACGCGACGGTGACATTAGATCAATGAGAATGCGACACAAGATTTCCATTCTTGGCACTTTGCGTTTATGTATATCCAAGTGACATTTTCTAACGATTAATAAAATTAATAAAATAATTTTTTTAAAAAAAATTGTTAAGTGGCTGCAACTAAAGTCTAGAAGCACAATATTCTCATCCTGAATCAGACAAATGCCCAAGGACCAAAACATACAAGGAAATGCTATTTCCCCATCAGCGTCAGGACTAAGGAGCGCCTAGAAACGTAAATACCAACACAGGACCATTTTTTTGTAGGCCGTCTCTGAAAACTGCAGTTTTTCAATGAATTGTGTCCCAAAGAATATCCCAACTGTAACTATGAAAAAATGACTAATATTCCTAAGATAAGATATATTGTTCAGTGAATACTGTGTTGTTGATTTAGTTGAATTGAAGCCAAAAAAATTAAGCAGAAGACGATCCTGACAATGTGGAAGACATCGATGATTGCAAGGGTCAAGCAAGAAACGATTTTTGCAATGTAAAATAATTTTCACACTTAGACAAAGATCTGACTGAACAAAAGACAAAACTTGGTTCAGTAGCTTACAGGAACAAAAATCAGCAAATGCGACTATCTAATTAGGAAGCTAGAATATCACTATAATCAATGGAAAACGCTTCTGGGTTGAGAGAAGAAATCAACAGACCTATAACCGCAAGGCTACTTCAGCATATAACTAGAACTGACATCCATCATTGCCCATACCATTGCTGATGATAAGAGAAACACCTTCTGAGTAGAGGAATGAGACCAACCAAAGCCAACTGAAGCTGTTCTGAACTATTTAAGCGAATGCTAACTTGCCCAGCTCCTCTATTATTCACATTGACACGAGCAATCATGGTTGTTTGGCGTCCAACTGGAATCTGAGACTGTAAATTCAATCCTAGAGCAAGATCACCATGCCAATCCATGACAGAAAGGCCAAGAGTAGATAGCCAACGACCCATGGGATAGTCTTTATCTCTCAACTGTGCCTCAAGACTGCCACCATAAGCTATATCACCACCACGCCCGGTCATTGCACCCCCAGCCATAACTAAATGGAAACGTTTATAAGCAATTAACTTATCTTCCAGTTTAACTCCAGCTGATAAAGCATCACCCAAGAGAGTAACTGAGACACCAGCAGTTGCCTTGTTCTTCCTGAAATTACAAAACCTTGTTTCACTCCGTAGAGTATAAGCCAAGTCCTTCCCAACAGTCTGCAGGTCAAAACCTAACGAAGTTGCTTTACCTTCCCCGTGCTTTATTGAGCTTGCTACTTCCATTTGGACATTGGCATCCTTCTTATCCTTTGTAACCTGGCCAGAAAAAGATAAAGGTATTTTGTCCTTAAGCACAAACAATTTCTCTACATTTATGCCTTCATAACCAACATCATGATCCCAACATTGAGTTTCTAGAACAGGCCTGACAAGCCAGCTCGAAGAATCAAGATGACGATACCGGTGAGTGGGATTGTCTGAATCAAATGAAGCAGGTAAGACAAAATCTGGCATGGAAACTGGAATAGATCCAGCACCAGTACTTTCCTCCGTATTTTCACCAAAATCACCTGGCATGTCCTTCAAAGATGCTGCTGCCATTTTCTTCATAATTTTCTGCCGCTTCTTCTCTTCCTTCAACTGTTTCTTCGTAAAAAGCTTTTCCCTATACTCTAACTCATCAAAGTACGCCTTCTTTTGAGCCTTCGAAAGCTTTTCCAACTGGGCATTGTTCAAACTTTTGAATGGGGGCAACGCATCATACTCTGATTCATCATCAGAGTCTGATTCATCCAGATCATCATCTAGACCATCATCATCATTAAACTGCTCCTCAGGCAGCTTCAATTGTGGCCTCGATTGAAGCAGCGATGAGAGAAGAAAAGGCAAATGATGCCCCCTAGATCGAGTTGCAAAAGGCTTTCCCGGTGGACTATCTTGCAACTTTAGAAGTGCATTTGCTTCAGCTAAGATTTTTGATGCAAAAGAGAGCAATAATAAATGAGGCTTCCAAACCTGACCATTTGGCAACACTCTTTGCCCAGCCCTATTTGTCCTGCATGCAGTGTGGTTCTCCACTAATGAAACAGGATTCATCAACCGCATATCTGCAGCTGCCTGACGGATGGCTTGCTGGACAACAAGAGATCGTTGAGTGACAAACACGTCATAACTTGAAGCAGTACCATTTGGGCCTTCCGGAGGAGCAGAAGCAGCATGGGTCAGTACCACAATCGCATTACACCATATTGAAGCACCAAATATCTCTGTTATGGTGCGCAACAGCGGCATATCACTAAAATCCCTGCTTTGCATGTCCAACCTATCAAGGTATAATACAATATCTGGAGGTGTTTTCTTGATAAAGCGCTTAACAGAGTGAAGAATCTTCTCATTCTGGCGCTGGTCAGACCACGAAGGTAGAAGGCCTGGTGTGTCAATAACCCGTACCTTAATTCCATGAACAGTTCCCACAACATCCTGAACCTTCTTTGTACCCATCTGAAAAGCATCAGTGCCGAACTTCACTTCGTCAAATATCGAATTGATGGTAGCACTTTTACCAACCCCTGACTTTCCAAGGACCATAATAGTACAAGAGAAATCAAGGGGTTCTAGTCCTGATGACTCAAGTTGTTCTGCCATGGCACTTGCACGGTCAAAGCTAAAGGCCCCAACACGGCCCCCATTTCTCCCACGCAACTGTTCCGCCAAACCAAGTCTGTACAAAACTTGTGCCACAACAACATTATGAGGAGTCTGGCCAAGCCTATGAGCAAGCCGCAAAAATTTTACCCTAATCATCTGGAGTTTTTCACGAGTTTCATCATAGTCCTCTGAATCTCTATTAACAGGCTCCTCAATTTGTTGGTTCTGCATATGAGATACAGTACCATTGACCCGAGGCTGTTGCACTGCCCGAGGTGCAGGTTCAAGTAATGGAGCAGCACGCCCTAGGCCTGCAGGAGGTGCAGGAGGGGGAGCAGGATTGGTAGATTTTGCCGGTAATGAAGCATTTCCTTGTGCTGGCTGACCCTCTACCCTATTAATTTTAGTACTGCGCTTCTCTTCCTGATCTTTCTCTTCTCTCCTTTCTGGCTCCTTAGCTGCACCATTGTCACAAACTACATGAACATCCCTAACAACTTGTTCAGGTTGACTAGCCTTCTGACTCTCAGTTCGCAAGTCTGTAGCACTGGCCTTGATCACCTCTGTCTTTTCTATAGTTGACTTTTCAGAAAAAGACGTGCTTATGACTTTTAATTGCACAGCCCTATCCTCAATAGATGACTCTGTATTTGCAAAAGTGTTTTTCAGCATAGAAGTTTCTCCACCATGTTCAGTAGGCAGTTTGGCAGAAGTATCTCTCACTACACCATTCCCGTGATCTTTTTCTTCTACATGTATCTGAGAGTTCTGTGGCTCTATACTATCATCATCATGCACCGAATTGATGCTAGTTCCACAATTCAGGTTACTATCAGGATCCTGTTTTTCAACATACGTAGGTTTTTCGTCCATTTTGACACCCTTATTGGTATGGAACTTCAAGCTGAGGTCATCATATGCAATCCTGCCATTTTCATCTTCAACACCCAAGGTATTTTCATCTAACTCCTGGCCATTACCAGCCTCAGTGAAAATCTCCTTACTGGACTCAGTTTCCTGACGAGAATCAAGAGAGGCAGCTACATTGTCCAATTTTTCATCAGCGAGCACTTTCTCCAAATTAGCATTATCAATATCACCTTTTTCAGACTTCTCATTGCCAATCACTACACGAGAGCTCTCCTCAACCTCATCCCCCGCAATTGTAGATTCTAGTTCTCCAGCAATGCCAATCTCAGAAATCTCTTTCACCCCATCTTCTCCGCCACCCAACAACACATCATCTCCCGGTCCATTCACTTCCGTGTTCTCATCTTCAACTGCAGCCCCTCCCCCATTAATCCCACCTGCCACGGCAGCTCCCTCAACACTGTTCCCACCAACAAAGTCCCCTGCCTTGTGTTCAGCGGTGACTACTGCCTCCTCCCTCTCAACATCATCTTCTCCAACCCAATCCGTGACACCAATTGCCTCTTCAAAGTTCTCAACCTCATCTCCACCGTTAGGAATCTCGGCGACCACCGCCAAACTCACATCACTAACCGTCTTCACATTCCGATCTTCATCAACAACAACATTCCGACCCTCGGAATAAGCCTTTGTCCCCCTGTCATCCAAATGCTCCGGTGTATCCACCGCCTCCTCAAAAACCTCATCCACTTCCGCTTCATTCAATCCATCTGACCCCAAAACAGCCTTCTCCTCCACCCACTCCGGCAAATGCCCGACTTCCGCGTTCTTCTGCTCCTCCGTCAAACGAGACTCAGTCCCATTTTCCATCCCAAAATCCTCAAATGTGACCTCTAAACCCTAGATTCACCCAAACCGTAAAAAGAAACCATTCAACCAACAATTTGATAATTTTATTTTTCTTTTTTAAATAATAATAAGCGTGATTCAAACAGTGAAATCCCCGTAAATAAAAATACAATAAAATACAAATTCTGTAATCAAACATACAAAAATATACAGAAATGAAATGAACATGCCTCTTATATATCGATAACTAACCCAATAATAATCGGAAATTATCAGATCCTTGCCAAAGAGTGCGTGGCTTTCTAGTAGGGTTTTTGCGAAAACAAAAAAAAAAAAAAAAAAAAAAAAAAAAAAAAAAAATAAAAAATTTAAAGTTTAATTTTAAAAAAAAAAAAAATAAAAAAAATAAAAGGAGTTGAAGTAGTAGTAAAACGAGGAGGGAGAGTTTGTGAAATGAGTTTAGCTGTTAAGAGAGAGAGAGAGAGAGAGAGAGAGATAGAGATAGAGATATCGTTTTCCCCTTTGTATGCTTTGCTTCATTTCTATATCTATATATCTGTAAGACTATATCTACTGCATATTACACACCACCTTGGCTTTGCTTTGCTTGGCTTGGCTTGGCTTGGCTTGGCTTGGCTTGGGCCTTTGCCTATACTTCCGAGGCAAATGAATTAAAACGGATAAGAGTTGATCCACGGCTCACGATGGTTCTCGTGTTCCCATCGGACGGTTCAGATTGATGCATCGGTGTTATCGTGAAAGTGGTTGAGGCGCCAATCATGTGACGTGGACGTTAAGAGAACAAAGCTTCCCTGTTTTACCGCACATGTCCTGCCTCTTCTACTGTCACGTGCGTGGATTTTGAACATCAATCTGGTCCGTCCGTTTATTAGGACGTTGATGAGTATGCTTTGTTCGGCTCGTAGTAACATGGTTGAATTTTTTACTCATTTTAAGTAAAAGTCCGAATTTTTAATTACTACAGTAAAATAGCCAATATACCAAATATATATTTGACGTGTAGATAACTTGATACACCAAGCATTTTACTAAATATACTCCTTGATTTAACTATAAAAAATAGAAAAACACATGTTAGTGCAAGATTTAATTTAGCACTTTATGATTTTATTGGGTTGTAATGAACAATATTTTATTTTGTATTTTTGATATAAATCCAGTCTTGTGTATGTTTTGATTATTCTATGTAATCGTACTTTAAGATTGATTTGATAAAATAGTCAACTGAAGCAGTTGAAGTTCTTAAACTTTTCATCAAATTGGTTTCAATGATTTAGGTGTTATCTTTAGTAGTCTGCATGTTTAGACATTAGAGTATTTCATATAGATATCTGTTTAGCATGATTTTATGTTTTGTTTGTTATATTAGTATCTCAGTTTGTGTTGTCAATAGGTCACATTTAAGTTTGACTTTTTCAATTGAAGTTTAACTTTGTATATCTTAACTATGTGACTGATTGTTTGATTAAAATGACACATTTAGATCTAAGTTCGTTTGATATTTATGTGTCAAATCAGCGTGCCTGATTGTTTTGTTAATATGCTATTTTTAGATATGAAGTTGTGTGATACATTTGAGTCACTGCATATTTAGACATTACGATGACAGCTGTCACTTTTAGCTGAGTCATAATGTACTTTCCTATATAAATAGGAAGCTTTGTTTCAGATAGGTTTTACACCTCTTGAGCATTACTTTTAGAGATCTTTTGAGAGGCTTTCTTGCTTTGAGAGCAAGCTTCTTTTTCTTAGAATTTTGTGTATTTAGTTCTAAGTTTTTTATTATCCATAAAGTCCACCATCGATTTCGGTAAAAAAGTGGAGCTCTATAGTTATCTAAAATCAGGAAGAGACCCGTGTGTTCTTGTCGGAGCTAGGAAGCTCATTAATAGTAGTTGAAGAGATTTCAGCACAAGGTTGAAGTAGATCTTCCACCGAGGAGATCAAAGTTCAAATCAATAACAAACTAGAAGGAAGTCTATATTTTTGTATAAGGCCTGTATTTGTACTCTATTCATATTTCTAATAGATTGATTGTTTGTTAGATTAGGTTCCATGGACGTAGATATAACTTAGTTGTGTTGAACCACGATAAAAATCTAGTGTCTCTTATTTATTTTTATTTATACGTTTGTTTAAAGTTCTACAAATCTGGAAATTTGGAAATTGTGTTAGAACAAACGAATAGTCTGACTTAACAACATACATTCATTAAAATAAAATATTAGAAAATGGGACAACCCACCTTAATTTATCATTTTTTGGGATTTATTAGAAGAGATGAGTCCTTCTGAATCATATCAAGTATCTTAATATATCCTCAAATCATTTAAAACGGTTTTGCACACAGAATCACTAAAATCATAATTCTATTATGCAAATAGACAAAAATAATACAAACAATAAAACTTATATGAGTTTTCAATAAATACTCTAGAATTAATGCGTTTGCCATTTTCCATTCATTTACCTAACAGAATATCAAGTTTAGTAGCTTAGGAGCTAAATTTGAATCATTTATCAGTTTGAGGGGTGTATTGAGATATTCTACTTTGTTCGGTGCCAATCATAGATAAACCTTAATATTTATTGGCATTCAAGGCCTTCCTTTTTCACTACTAGAGAAAATTATATATATTGAAGAGAAAATACTATATTGAATAAATGACTAGGTTGGATCTTAGATTATAAAAAAACCTCACATTGTTCCTTAAACTTTAAATTGCATCATTTTGGTTCATAAACTATTAAAAAAGTTTCATTTTAAGTATTTTTTGTTATATATTTCATTTTATTCTTAATAGAATAAGCATATACGACATCTTTGTTATTTTGTTGTACTTATTTAATATCTTGAAGCATATTTTAGCAATATAAAGATATTAGAACATAAATTAAAGCAGTTTAAAAATGACTTCGAACAAAAATTAGTTATACAATAGACAATAATGCAATTTAAAACTGTATAGAATGTGATATTTTGTTAAAATCACTAATATATAATGAGAAATTAAACTAATTTAAAATTGTCTAAAATATGATATTTTGTTAAAATCACTAATATATAATGAGAAATTAAACTCATGTGCTCGTTCTGATAAGAATCAAACGAAATGTTAGTAAAAATGACTAAACTGAAATATTTTTAATAGTTTAAAGATTAATACAACATAATTTAAAGTTTAAGAATCAAAACAAGATTTTCTCCTTAATTCAAGAATTAATAGAGTTATTTATCTTTTTTTTAATGATTGAGGGTGGGATGAAATTGAACTCAATACCTTAACATTGAAAGTGAGTATGGTTACCAATCAAGCTAAGTATGTGACCACATTTATCCTGTTACATTTATACCTTAAATTTTTGCTAAATATTACACATATTTTCTAATTTCTTCAAAGAACAAAAAATGTCCCTCAATTTCACATGTATACTATACAACAAGTATACCTTCCAAGACATTTTCTTTGATTTTGTCCAAAAAACAAAAAAAAAACCCCAAATTTTCTGAAGTGCGCCTACCAAGTTTGTTTCCAAACAACATTCTAAATAATGTAATCTTATTAAAGGGTTGCCTAATATCCACATGTTAAAACATGTCTTTGGATGGTTTGGTGACAGATTTAGTGTCTAATTTCAATAGTTCCCTAGTTGATCAAATGCATTAGAAAGTATACTTTTTGTGTGATTTGCAAATTTAACGGATATTTTGGTTTTTTTGGAGGACTCAGAATAAGTATAGTATTTGGTCAAAGACTCCCCTATATTTAATTGTTTTATTTAGGAAATATAATTGGACTATAGTTTCATAAATCTGATGTATTTATTAGATTTCTTAGTATGTATATGTATTAAAAGTTTGCAATTGTGTTGCAGTCAAACGTAATCCAATTGGAGTTACCTATATTTGCCTCATACCTAGCTTCTAGAAAATAAATAACGTGTACCTACATATGAAGAAATTCGTACATCAAATCGTTCCAGGATCATTCACTCAAAAAATAGTAATAAATAAATAAGTGACTACACGCTTATTTATTTATTTATTTTTTAAAGTCCAATATTATCTGAAAAGCACAATCTATAACTACAAGAAATATGTCCAACGTATAGTCGAATTTAATGGGAAAAAAAAAAAAAAACACATGTTCTGCGGGAATTTTATAATGAAAACTCTCTCCATGGTTCGGTAGTCGGTACACTGGGGTCCTAATTTGGTAGAATGCTCACGTTGTTTTGTGTGTAAGCATTTAAAAATAAAAAAGAAACAAAAAGATGAGTAAATGAATAAATAAATACAATAATAAGAGTGTTATGACTATTGGACAAATCCAATCTATTCAATGTGCTATCAATGCAATGAAGTTACGCATAACCTGATCTGAATTATTGCCTCGTCGTCGAGTGTCTTTATATTCCCATTCCAAAAATATCAAATATGAGAGATATTATCTAATTTTCAAGGGTGCAAATGCAATTGACAATTGCAATAATGCAATCCAAAGGGTATACATTAAAAAGGTAACACATGGGAACTTTGTAGCCCTATTTCCAAATCCAATATATAAATTAGCAACTTGCTGTTGAAGCTTTTCATGCCAACTTGACTCACAACGAGTAATATCATCAAAGTACATGTGTTCAATAGGAAACTTTTTATTACTTCTTTAAGATGAAAGTGTTTTGACTCGATGTTGGATCGGAAGATACATTAACCGCACACCAATGTAGTTCATTATTCCAATAGATTTGGCTATTGGGGAAGTTCCATTGACATAACAATCAAAGCATGTGCAAGGATTAAGGCTACCCAAATAAGATCATAAATGTTAAAGTCCACTTTATTCTTGCCTGCAAAAACCTGCGGCCCAAACTAATATAGTACCAAATTCTTTTAGGGCTTTTTAGCTGAATGGCCGAATTTTTAGATCATAATTTGTAAAATGGCCGTTTTTCAAATATTGTTAAAAAATAACTGAATTTTAAAAATTATTTAAAAAATAGATGTTTTTCATATTTATTATAACAGAATATATTTTATTTACTTTATAAAAAATTTATTTACTCTATAAAAAATAGATCAACTAAAAGATGGTCATTTATCAAAATAAAATTATAAATCAGTCATTTATTAAATAGGTGTAAAAATCGGCTATTTTTTAAATTTATTGCAAAAAAGGTCATTTCTTATAAATACTCATTATTTTATACAGGGGTCAAAGTGAAAAAAACATGCAAATTGCAGGGACGAAGGGAATTTTAACCAGAACATTAGGAAAAAAAATAGATACCACTTATTAGATCTGATTATTTTTTTCAAATGACAAATTTTTACTCCAATTTATAATGCTTTTTCTTTTTTAAAAAATTATTTTGCTTGTTGGTTGCCCACATCAAAAATAACTACCAAAAAAAAACAATAGTATCTGAAAATAGTAATTACCTAAGCATAAAAAATTATTGTTTTCTTTGATTTATGTATCATGAAAGTGGTACATGGTTATTTAACTCAAAAAGAAAAAGGAAATTAGACTGCCATTTTGGTTTTTTTTTTTTCCTAGTAGTTTTTCTTTAGAATTCGTTCTATTCAAACAAAAAAAGAATGAATGAATGAAATAAAAAATATTCATAAAACTAGGTTGTTATAAAAAAAAATGGCTAAATTTTGGCCAATATTAAGTAAATGTCTGTTTTTCAAATACTGTAGCAAAATAATCTGTAGACCGTTATATCAGTGAATATATTAAATGTAAAACACGATGTACCTAGCATAAAAATTAGTATATAAGTAGATATATTAAGTGTAAAATACATTAACTCGATCATTTAGCTATAAAAAAGGAAAAAAGGAAAAATGAGATTTATTAAAGTGGTATAAAAAAAGGCACACTCTAATTTTTCATAAAGGTAATAATTCCTTAAAAAAGTGTTATCCACGAAATTTACTCCCGAAAACTAGCCCAATATGGCCCAATACTGTTCGGCTAGTATAGCCCATAGCCCAATGCGGAGGTGTTAGCTGACCCAAAAACTCATATCACTCATCGAATAAACGGCATGCTCACCGTGCTCACCAGAACTCGGTATGGTCGCCGGAGCTGACCTTTCCCAACCACCATGACGGCCACCGCCACCGCCACCGCCAAGTCCATCCCATACCATCATAGATGAAGACCTCAACCACTCGGACTTTCATGGTTTCTCCCTGCAATGCGCTCTTTCTCTTCCGCGACTCCTCTCGATCCAAGCACAAAGCTCCGCACGAATCTGAAGAAACGCTATCCCGGGACCAAGCGATCCCCTTGCGTGGTCCAATCCCTCTTCGATCTCGCCTCTCAGGGAAACCTCTCGCAAGTTGTCTCTTCTCTCGATATATTAGTTCAGAAAGGGATTCGCTTACCTTCCAAAGCTCTCGCTCATCTCCTGCGACAGTGTGGGAACGCTAGGTCCCTTCGATATGGCAAATGGGTTCACCTTCATTTGAAGCTTACTGGGCTCAAGCGCCCTGGAACCTTTTTGGCTAACCATTTGATTAACATGTATTTCAAATGCGGCAATGACGTAGAGGCTCGCAAGGTGTTTGATAGAATGTCTGTTAGGAATTTGTACTCCTGGAACAATATGCTTTCTGGGTTTTCTAAATTGAAGAAGTTAAAGGCGGCCCGGAGGTTGTTTGATGAAATGCCAGAAAGGGACTTCGTGTCATGGAACACAATGGTAATTGCGCATGCTCAGAATGGATTGTCTGACGAGGCTCTGTGCTTATATAGAGAGTTGCGGAGAGTATCAATTGGTTATAACGAGTTTAGTTTTGCAGGTGTTTTGACTGTATGTGTTAATTTGAAGGCATTGGAGCTTACTAGGCAGGTTCATGGACAGATTTTGGTGGCCGGGTTTTCGTCAAATGTGGTGCTTTCAAGTTCAGTTATTAATGCGTATGGAAAGTGCGGGGAGATGGGGGATGCAAGGAGATATTTTGATGAGATGCCAATAAAGGATGTCCTTTCTTGGACCACTATGGTTTCGGGATATGCCAAATGGGGAGATATGAAATCTGCTAGCGAATTGTTTCATCGGATGCCTGAAAAGAATCCTGTCTCCTGGACGGCTTTGATTGCTGGCTATGCTAGAAATGGTATGGGGTACGAAGCACTAACATTGTTTGCGAAAATGATAGTATTTAGAATAAGACCTGATCAATTTACCTTTAGTAGTAGTCTTTGTGCTTGCGCTGGCATAGCTGCACTTAAGCACGGAAAACAAATACACTGCTCTTTGATACGTACGAATTTCAGACCCAACACTATAGTTGTTAGCTCTCTCATTGACATGTATACAAAATGTGGGAGTTTGGAAACTGCACGCAGGGTCTTTAATCTCTTGGGTAATAAGCAAGAGGTCATATTATGGAACACAATGATATCTGCCTTGGCACAGCATGGTCATGGTAAACAGGCAATGCGGATGTTTGAAGACATGGCCAGATCAGGAGTGAAGCTAGATAGGATCACCCTTGTCGTCATTCTCAATGCGTGCAGTCATTCAGGGCTAGTACAGGAGGGGCTTATAATTTTCAATTCCATGACCAGAGATCATGGTATTACTCCTGATCAAGAACATTATGCTTGCTTAATTGATCTCTTGGGCCGAGCTGGATGTTTTGAAGAACTAATGACACAGATTGAGAAGATGCCGTGTAAGCCAGGTTCTCGAGTTTGGAATGCACTGCTTGGTGCTTGTAGAATTCACGGAAACTTGGATCTGGGAAGAAAGGCTGCTGAACAACTTATTGAGTTGAACCCTCAATCTCCTGATGCCTATGTGTTTCTTTCAAGTATACATGCCGTACTTGGGAGATGGGAATTGGCAGAGAAGGTGAGACAGCTTATGAACAAAAGGCGCGTGAGAAAAGAAGGAGCAGTTAGTTGGATAGAAATAGATAATAAAGTGCATGCATTTACTGTATCAAATAGGTTGCATCCAATGAAAGGAGTCATATACTCAGTTTTGAAAGAGTTAGCAAGGCATTCTTCATTCCTCAACACTGAAAGTTGAGTGTTTGAGAAATGTATCTTTTTGTCGATTGGTAAGGGTATCCGTGAGGAATAAGAATAATTGATAGTTCCAGTCAATTCTCTAACTTGTAACATTATTTTTATTCTTCTTCTTCTGTCCATCTTCAAGATTTTGTAGAATTTGAGTCTTCACAATCATATTTATACTTGTGAGATTTCGTCAAAAGATCTAAACGCTCTCATTATTTCATGAAATCACTGGCAAAGAGTTTCTGAATTTACTCCTCTGATTATTGTTTCTATTTCTTTTTTGTGTTGTAGAATCGTAAAATAAAACATGTAAATAGCTTATTCAAATTAATATATTTTCGCCATCTTTCATTTTGTATTGTGATTTCTTCTTTTTATGAATAAATTGGTAAAGACTAGAGTGTGTTTAAAGTGAACTTTGCTGCGTCGGTGTTCCTCATTTCTGGATATTTGTTTCATCTTGGCCCAGCACAAGTATGCAGATGGGTTTCAAACCGAGTCCTGTGCCGATTACCACTCATAGTAAGAAGTATGGGATGTCTATTTTTATTTTATCTTATTTTATTTTCACCCTGTTTTCCTCTGTTTTAACAAGATACCCAAGAGATTAGATACACAAATTGCTGCAAATGGATTATGGATAGGAGTTAGAGAGTAGAAATATAGATAAATACATAGTGCCCAATTCAAGCAGAATTATTTTATTTTTGCTCAAGCTATGCTGGGATCATACTCTAAAAACCTATATTGGCTATTTGACAATTATAATGAATCTCAAGCCAAAGAAAAAAGAGTGAGAGAGAGAGAGAGAGAAAAACTACAATGAATGATTGAGCTTATTATTCTACATATTTTCAACTACACCAATTGCACATGGTAACCTATTGCTGTGATGCTTACGACAATTGTCTTGCTTGTTTAACCGATGAGTGTAGTTATTTAATTATCATAATTTATGACAGTAGGAGTTAGGACCACACAATTTCGCAATCCAGCTCATCTGCTGACTTTTTAAAAACCCTTTTTAACCATAACCAGTACTGTGAATTGTGTGTTTTACCTACGGAGAAGCCACCTATTTATAGGATCTCAAATTTTTTTCCATCAATTAATCCAACTTTTTTCCCTCATAAAACTCGTAGTGTTAAAATCATTTATATCTTTTATACCACAAAAAAATTTAAACTAAAAAGTTAATTAATGAATGCTTCCCTACAATGCCAGCCGCGACATTCCCTCGTAGCTTTCAAACCAAAAAGTTTTGGCTGCCAAACTACAATTATTTGGGTAAGCATTAATTTTATTGAGCTCTTAGCAAAATGACTGGATTTTGAGCCTCTTCTTAATAAATATCCGTTTATAAAAGTGAATATGCTAAGTGTAAAATATGATATGACAAATATAAAGGGAAATGAATATGCTCACTATAAAACTGAAATAGTATAACACTGAATATACCCTAGTGTAAAACCTGACCGCTTAGCTAGAAAAAGGAAAAGACATCTACTTAAATGAGGTGTAAAAAGAGATTGAACACTTTTTTATTTTCGGTTAACGTCGTTCTTCTTTTATTGAAATTCCAAAGAAAAAACTACGAAAGATTGTTGACTATATGAACATGAAAAATTGTTTGACTAACGAATATGAAGGCAATCTCGTTTTTTTTTTTTTTTTTCCCTTTTTCAATATTCTTAAAGAAAAAGGAAATACTCCGAAAGAATAATCTGTAAGGTATATACAGGATAAAACCTTTTTTAAAAAATAAATTCAATAAATGCTTAGGTAGTAAACTGGACCTTTTTCTCCTAAATTTATGGAGAATTTAAAGAAATTGTAATGAGAAGTCTTTGACTAATTTGGAAAGACTGCAATAACAAAAAGATTTTAAATATGCGGTAAAGCTAAATATCTAAAATAAATATAGAAAATAATATTTTATCCCATTGGATAGTTGATAATATTTATGTTTTGTTAAAAGTGAAATGGATTATGAAGACTTTCTCAAATAACATCTTGAATATATGTTTAACTTTTATTCCACTTTTACAAATAAAAATTAAAATAAAATACATAAATATTACCAACTACCAAGCAACTCCTAAGAGAATATCATATTGAATTGAATTAGGCTGTCAACCTTCACATCCCAAATTTGGTGCTCCAATTAATTGACCTCTTCGAGTCCAAAAAAGAAACTAGATTGCTATCATCCGTGGTCGAGAGCCGAAGAGCCGTACCCCTCCCATCGTCATTCATACAATTTTTTTTTTTATGGTCAACTGTAGGGATGAGTTATGGCTATTCCACTGTTATACCTATTAAAAAAGGTGTACCTTCGTTCTACCATTTATCCTTTTAAAGGAAGTGGTTCGGGTTTGTACCCGTAACCGTTACAGTATATGCTGATAATCTATTTACCTATTAAGAATGACAATACTATTTTTTTAATTTTAGCTTATATCTAATACTATACATCTCATAGCAAGAATTGAAACCAACACGTTTAAATCTAAAATTAATTATGTAAATAATTATCATAACATAAAATAGACATATATTTTTAATATTTACGTGCATAAAATCTACTAATATCTTAATCATGAAAAAAAGAGGTCATCCATAAATGTTATCAAAATTTATTTTCATTTATATATCACACATTTAAAATTATTTAGATATCACGTTCTTTTACAAATTCTGAAATATCTTATAATACTCTCATTTGTGCTCGAGTAGAATATTCGACTAAGCTGTGTTATAGTTGAACATTTCGACCGTCTTGATTATAGTCGAAAAATTTCGACTACTGTTTTCAATCGTTCTTTTTTCATTTGATATCATCTGAACAGAGTTAAAATTTAAAAAATGTTCTTAATTTTATAAGTAATTTATATTTTATTCATTTTTTTTATCACATGTTTTAAAGGATAGTCAAAATGGATAAAATTCTCTTTCTTTTTTTTTTTTTTGGTGTTCCCTATATATTTCACCTATTTTTGTTTATTTAATCAGACACACAAATGCACAGTTTTATCTTTTAGTCTTACCCTACCTATATATCTGCGTCGGATATTAAAATTTGTACACATCCTCTACCTAGACCCAAATAGATCAGTTATACCCTACTCATTAGGATAGCGTACTCACTACTCACGAATAAAGAGGGGAAATTATCATCACTAGACGAAAGAGGTTGCATGGTATATCAAAAGAGTGTACAACACGAGGTTGCATGGTATATCAAAAGAGTGTACAACACTTATATATATATATATATATATATATATATATATATATATATATATATGGGCACCAATCTACTAGGTATTTTTTTTTTTTTACCTATAGATAGGTATCAATTTGACCAATGAAAATTTAGCATGCACATTTTTTTATTATAAAAAGTAAGAGAGAGAAAGAGCATTAATGATGCACGTCTTTTCATGCACTTCATTATAGCCATTAGATCACCATTAGATGGTGATCCAACGGCTAAAAAAAAATACCTACCCATAGATAAAGAAAAAAAATACCTATTAGATTGGCAACCTATATATATATATATATATATCAATCCAATCCCGTAGTTATTTTTTTTTTACTTGTGTATAGACATGTATAGGTATTAATTTTGCGAAAATTTAATATATATATTTTTTTATTATAAAAATTAAAAAAAATATTAATAATACATATCTTTTCATATACTTCTTTATTTATTTGAAAAATTGCGTACAATAACCGTCTGATCCAAAAGAGATCACCTTTTGAAACAGCAAATGAACAGGCGTCTTTACCAATTATTCATTTGCATATAGTATATTAGATAAAGTTTCAGGCTACATTTTCCTTCTGTAAAGTGAAAAAAACCTTTCTTGTTCTCACGGCCATAATTATGTCAATAATTTTCTACTAAAAGATGATTAGTATGGTTCTTGATTTTCTTATTCCCCCCTCCCCCCCAAAAAAAAAAAAATGTTTGGTTCTTTTGACTTGAGGTGGTTAAACAACCCTCCAAATATGACAAATGGGAAACAAAAACATCCACCTGTTTTCTGCTGCCATGTGGCCTTCCATTCGGGCCCACAAATTTTAACAAATTAAATTACGTTTATATAGACTAAACTACATAAAACAATAGAACTAATATCAATTGTCGACAGCCACGCAATACAAGTGGACAAATCCAAGAAAGATATCGATTACTACCAAGTGGACCAACCAAAAAAACAAAAAAACCATATGGATGTAATTCACATGAACCCTTCGATTACAACTCTCCACCAGTTATGAAAGCTCAATACAGCTCGTCTTTTCTTCCTCCATTTAAAAAAACTTAAAAAAAAATCTAAAAGATAATTCCATAAATAATGAAAAAATATGGTTTAGAATTGAAAACAGCTTATCAGTTTGTACACTCTACAACCCCATCATTAAAAATCATTGACGTTACAATGCATTATACAAAAACCCACCAACCTAAACTCNCTTCTCTTATGGGTTCCCAGGTCTCCAAACAAGTCGAAAGACGCAAAGCCATCTCAACGGAGAAGAAGGTTCTGGTCGACCTCCACGAAAAAACCGGCGAAGACTTCCCCGGGAGCGATTACAGGCCGTCCGATCGAAAGAACTGGATGAACGAGCTGAACCCGGAAAAGCTCCACGTCAACCAGATCGTGTGGCCGGGGACCCACGACTCCGCCACCAACAAGATCGGCATCCCCTTGGTCTCTCGGCCCTTCGCCCAGTGCCAGTCCCTATCCATATACCAACAACTCGCCCGAGGGACCCGGGTCCTCGATATCCGGGTCCAGGAAGATCGCCGCGTCTGCCACGGGATCCTCGCCACGTACAGCGTCGATGTCGTCATCAAGGACGTGAAGAGGTTCTTGGGCGAGACAAAGTCGGAGATCATCCTCCTCGAGATCCGGACCGAGTTCGGGCACGACGACCCGCCTGAGTTCGAGAAGTACCTGGAGGAGGAGCTCGGCGAGTTCCTGATCCACCAGGACGAGCACGTGTTCAACAAGACCGTAGCGGAGCTCCTGCCCAAGCGGGTCATTTGCGTCTGGAAGCCGAGGAAGTCGCCACAGCCCAAAGCGGGCAGCCCGTTTTGGCATTCGGGTCAGTTGAAGGACAACTGGATCGACACCGACTTGCCTTCGACCAAGTTCGATAGCAACCTGAAGCATCTGGGCGAGCAGCCCCCGGTTTCTTCCAGGAAATTCTTTTACAGAGTGGAGAATACTGTGACCCCACAAGCGGATAACCCGGTCCTGTGCGTGAAGCCGGTTACGGGTCGGATCCACGGGTACGCCCGGTTGTTCATATCGCAGTGTTTCGCGAAGAGTGTTGGGGATAGGTTGCAGATATTCTCGACGGACTTTATTGATGAGGATTTTGTTGATGCGTGCGTTGGGCTCACCCATGCAAGGATCGAAGGCAGAGCTTAATTAATCTCTACGTCGTTGTCGTAAGTAAACTAAAGCTTTGATTTCAGTTCCCACGGTATATTTTTCCACTCCCCTCTGTATGTATGCTTCAATTTGTTGATGTCGTTTTTAAGTTGATTTGTTAATAATCTTGGGGGGTCATCTGTCGTTTTGTTTGTTTGTTAATTTATTTGTTCATATATGTTATGTAATTATATCGAGGAATTGGCCATTTGAGTTTGTTAATTCTCCAATGTTGTAAATGAGATATGTTTGGTTTGAACAGGCATCTTTTTTCCCCTTCTTTTTTTCGTTTTTCTTTTTTTTTTTTTTTTTTTTTTTTTTTTTTTTTTTTTTTTTTTTTTTTTTTTTTTTTTTTTTTTTTTTTTTTTTTTTTTTTTTTTTTTTTTTTTTTTTTTTTTTTTTTTTTTTTTTTTTTTTTTTTTTTTTTTTTTTTTTTTTTTTTTTTTTTTTTTTTTTTTTTTCTTTTTTAATAATTAGTTTTTGGTATAAATACCATTAAATAGAGAGAGAAAGAATTTTTTTTTGAAAAAAAATAATAGTAAGAATAATTTCTTAATTAAGAAAAGAGACAAGAAATCGGATTTTTGCTTTTTAAAGAAGAAATTGGATTGCATTAAGTTTTTTTGCTTTGCTTATTTATTCACTTATTTGTATAAAATAGCAAAAAAAAAAAGTGTTTTAAAATTTATATATAAATATAATAAAAATAACCGCAAAAAAAGGACTTTTTTATTTTAACCATGTCTTTCTTCAAAATTCTATTTCACAATTAAAATCTCCACAAATATTTCTATTGGTGTCCACATTTACTAGAAAATTCTGAATAAAACATAGAATCCCACTACAAATATCTATTATTTGTTTCCAAATTGACTAGAAAATTCCACATTAAATATAAAATTTGAATTAATAATATCTTATTTCATAGAAATATGTAACTTAAAATAATAAGTATTAATCACCAGATTTATACACATGAAGTAAAAATTTGCAAAAATTTCAAATATACAAATATAATTTTACACGTAATTAAAAAAAAAAGGGTAAAACTACATAAAAGCCGTACTCAAGGATATTTCTTTCAATTGACCCTAAGATATAATATAAATTAAACACAAAAGCTAGACATAACAAAAATTTGATCTAAGATGTTTCGATTTTTGTTAACGATTCGCATATTTTTGGAGTAATTAATGGGAACTTTAGTTGTGGAATCATGATTTTCTTAATCTTACATCCTTTTAATCTTAGTTTGTGGCGTTGAGCATTTGAAGCCAATAATCCCTTTGTCGGCAGGAAGAAGAAGTACGAAGACAATTTAAGAGGAAAATAACAAAATAAATTAATAAATAAAGTGACCACCTTTCGCTTGAGGAAGAGATTTTTTTTTTGTTTTTCTTCTCGGAAGATAATAATGAATAATTAAAGATGAGACCATTAATTGAAAAAAAAAAAAAACAAAAACAAAAAACAAAACACATCTTTTGTCGCCCACGAGAAATGATTGACAACCAATACAATAGTATTCACAATCGATTACTTCTATAATGCCACTCCGCTCAGTGCACTATCATTTTATGTTTACTATTATTTATTTGAATAAGCCCCATATTATAACCGTAGATGTTTTCTTATTCAGGAAGGTTCCTTCTAATGAGGCCTAGTAAATTATATTTATAAAAGAACCAAACACATGAGAATGATAAAGTTGCAACTTTCTTTAATGTTCTTTCTGTAACATTTAAATCGATAGACATTGAATTTTTCTCAATTAAAATTAAAAAAAAAAAGATCAGTTTAAGAATCTTTGCCATCCTGTTCTGAAAAAAAGTCGTTCAAAATCACTAATCATATACAAAAAGATAGACATGCCAGCCATTATACAAAAATTGCAAAATTAGCAGCCCCTTGTATGAGTCGGCTGAAGCTAACAAAAAACAGTGTCTACTACTAGGAAAGATGTACACTATACTTTCCTGTTTTCTCTACAAAATTTGTGTTTCAAATCTTCCTCCAACCGCTGCAATATCAATGAAAAAGCTCCTGAAAAAGAAAACACAGAAAAACAAATCAAATCGAAAGAACCATACATTACATGTATATCATGATTTTTATAATGCGAGTAAATTGGGAAGGGAAAAATAAAAAGAAAAAGAAAAGAAAAAGAGACACATGGTGACAATGAAGACAATATACAGTTCCTCAAGGTGAAATATTCTAGTGGCAGAGCTTATTGAACAATATATTTCTAAGCTGTCTAAATTATTAATGATTGACTTTTCACCATTCCTTTTATTGTGCCTCTTGGAAAACCTGGAAGTTAATACGTAAGTGTATAGACATATCTATTGTATTTTGTGATAAACTGAAGAAATTAGACAAATTGGCTGCAATGAAAGTAACAACGGTGTAAAAGCTAGGTAATTTGCAAGAAGATTAATTGGAAGAGAAACATGCTGTATTTCGACATTGAGGTTAACAAAGGCCTGAAAAAAGAAAAGAAAGGGTGTTAAGAAGAAAAGAACCTGAATCCTGAGAATTCCCATGCTTTTGTGAGCCTTTTACGAGAAGTGTGCCAGGGATCTGTTGAAAGACCTGAACAAAATGATTACTAATACAGTTAGAAACAAATTTAACCGCCATAAGAAATTACATCGAGTCCAAAAATGAGTAGATACTTATACCGAAATTCGAAAACATTGGTTGTTTATAGGTAAGCTCAAACAACTTGAACTTATGTATGAATCTTGCACATCTTCACAACCAGCCGCTCTATCACAATGCTGTTCCCCATTCTTCAGGATGGCATTACAGTGATCATGTGAAGCAGTGATCTAGCAAAAAACATTTGCTATATAAGCGCAAGCAAATATCATTTGTAATGTAAGCTAAACAAGATGGCGAAGAAAGAGCAAAAAGAGAAATCATACATCGACCGTAAATGAGGAGGCATTCAAGTTACATGAAGCTCCACTTCTACAGAAGAAAGATTCAACTGATTGCAAAACATCTATGGCACTATATTGACGTTGGAGGCCCTGTGAAGAAAAAGAATTGCATCTTCAGATGTCACATTAAAGTACACAAAATGATTCAGTTGGAAACTGCATGCATCTAGATATTAAGAATCCGTAAACCAATAAAAAATAAAAATAAAAACCACAACTTAGAAAACACAGAAAGTCTATTGAGATTGGAAAATATAATAAAACATTGAAATAAATTGAAAGTAGGCATCCAGACCTCAATCATGAAAGATGGGTTACTATTCTTAACCACATTAGCTGATATCGTCTTTCTAACAGAGGGCACAAAAGACCAAGCCAACCCCCAACGACATGTTTGGCCTTGGACAAATTCAGTAGTCTTTACTATCGAAACTCCGACCTCTCGGAGCTTTGAAATTAGGAACTTAAGGTTTGATTTCCTCCCGACCATTGTAGTGTACCACCTGTAATCAAAGGCTAAAAAAATAAAAGCAGAATTCAAGAATCAACGAGACATTAGGAGACACTTGCACATTAAACAAATAGTACCTGAAAGTTTGCTTCAATATGCGACTATCTTCAATAATACGAGATATAAAAGCCTTCTCTCCACCAGGGCAAACCATTTCTTCTGAAGTCCCACCACAGGATGTTTTTGGATTCAGACCTGCTTCCTCCATGGTCTCAAAAAATGGAGGATTGCACATGCAGAAGTCAAACTTCTCATCATCTCTAACCACACCGAGAAGGATAGGTGGCCCGTAATAACTCTTGTTCGTATCAGCATCATTTAGTGAAGACGAAGGCAAAGGCTTTCCCTCAGAACTCGCGCAGTCAGTAACGTCTAGATTACTTTCACCGCTGCCTGATTGACCATTTTGTCGATGTTCCACCAAAAGGGTATTATCACCACTTTCAACTTTTCTGATTTCTATTAATTGTGAAATATGTGGATTATCTTTAATGTTTCTTTCTGCCCACTCTAATGCTACATCAGTCACATCTGCACCAAGTCCAGTGAAATTGAAATTTTCTCAGGTCCGTTATATGAGAATAACAGCAAATAACAGGATCTGGAAACACTGAATTACAAGAAAGTAAGTACCTGACCCAACAAAACTCCAACCCATGAGAGCTGCACCAAGAAGAGGGTATATGCAGTTTGCTCCCGTTCCTATATCAAAACCCCTCACATTGTCTGCGTTCGTGTCAATCTTTGGAATGATGTCAGACAGTAGAAGATCTTCAATCCAATGGATGTAATTGGATCTATTTGGCACCGTAGGGCATAGCTGCCCATCCGGAATCCACCTGTGGAATTCAATTCGCACAACACTAAATACTCATAGAAACCAAACCTCCCAACGAGGCAAGCACAAATGCAGAATTGCATTCAAGAATAAACCAAGGGGCATCCTAGTTCAACAAAATCAGAAAAGAAAAAGAAGAAAGTTGTAGACAGACAAATACCATAAATCCCAAAACTTATTTTATGAAACATTGTTGTGGCATCCTAACAACAAAATAGCATCTACCAAAGTTTTTCCTTTTTTTTTTTTTTCTTACAATCAATAATAATAATAGCAATGTTGAAGCGATCAGGGGACCACGGTTCTTAGAGTAAGCAATATATTGCTTCTTTAGCAAAACTGAAAACGCCAAACGTGGACCAAACTTCAAACTCCAGTAATAACACTCGGCCTATAGAGCACACCCAAATAAAAAATACGTACAAAGAGACCACAAGTTAATTCTCGAATTTATCATGAACCCATGTGGCTAATTAAGCATTAAAAAAAAAATAAACAAGAGAGATTACCAATTGAGACCAATATCGTGGAGGAGCAAGACGCGAGTGAGTTCCCGGGTGGCATTGAAGTCGGTCCAGTCGATTCTGGGGCGACCATCGCGGGAGTAGAAGACGAAAGAATGGAAAGACGGGTAAAGAGAGGCTAAGAAAGCGAAGTTGGGTGGGTTTTGGGAGTATTTGTTTCTTGGGTGGATGGTGGGTCGCTCTTCATTCTTCGCCCTCTTTCTCTTCTTGTGCCCCGCCATGGTCACTTGTCACTGGTCACAGAGAGAGAGAGAGAGAGAGAGAGAGAGAGAGAGAGCGAGAAAGTGACCGAGTGGGTGAGGAAGATTGGGAAAGGATTTTAGCGTTTAGGGTTTTAGATTAGAGATTGAGGAATTTATTTGGGTTTAGGGTTTTAAATTTTAAATATTTGAGATATTTGAGGGTGAGGAAAAGTGAAGATTTGTTCTTGTTGACGGGAATTGCAGACTGCAGAGAAGGAGACTATTCCAATTTCCACCACCCACGCCCATTAAAAACGACAATTTAAAACCAAACCAGGAAAATCGGAAAACGACGAGAAGGCCAAAAAAAAAAAAAAAAAAGCATTAGGGGCACATTTTAGGTGATTTAAAAGCCGCTTCGGAAAGGCTAGAACTAATTTTTTTTTTTTTTTTTTTTTTGGCTGAACAGCTAATAACTGTATTCTGTTAAATGGCAATTCAATTAGGAGCTTGGGTTATTTGAACATTTAAAAAAATAAAAAATTTAAAGGAGATCATTTGGTTTTTTTAGTGAGACTTAACTAATAATCACCCCTTGTTATAAATTTAAAGAAAAATAATATATATTATCAAAATTTGAACCTATGATCCTCCTAAATTCGCACACACATTATTCAAGCTTTAGACTAACTGAACTAGTCTTAATTAGCAACAAAATCAAGGAATAAAAAGAAAGAAAAAAATTTGAACAAAGAAATTTAAAAAATAAAGATATCTCAAACTTAAGCATTCAATTAGAGATTTATTAGCGCTATTAGTCCCAATCTTTAGATAGTTTAGCATATTTGTCCTCAAATTGTCATTTTAGAGATATCTATACTCTTTGGCTACATTTGGTAGAGAAGAAAGAAAATAAGAGAGATATTTTTTTATTTGGTCCTACCATTCTTTTTCTGCTATCGTTTAAGGACATTAATTTTTATAAATTTTTTTTTTTAAAAAAAGAAGAATTCTTTCACAATTTTTTTTTTTATCTTTGGTTCTCTTTCTCTCGAGTTCAATAAATTGCATATATATCCCAAATCACATGATGATTCCAATGGGCTGGTAATGGTGTGGGAGGCAAAGGAAGATTTCGCACAAACGATGACTTCGTGGGAAAAGCATTTTTCTGTTAGTTCTTCTTAAACTTATATATTTAAGTAAGTTTCTCTTTTATTTGTGTGAGTGTGTTTAAGTAAAATTGTTTATCTATATCATAGTTTAGATGTCTAATTCTTAAATTGAATTGGACTTCATCATTTTTAATGATTATGGTTCTTCTGTCTCATTTTCCAAATAATATTTGCCAGCATTTGACAAAATATGTTCTTAGGGTTGACAATGAACTTTGTAATGTAAAATTTTTTACCAAGTATTTGTAATGTATTTATTGGATCTAATTGGATGAAATAATTGACTTTTTCTCCGATAGGGAAAAAAAAAGAGCTAAAATCGAATAATAAGTGATAAATATTGTAAACCTTTCACAATATAAGTTTCGAAAGAAATAAATTTTTAAAACTTAAAACCAAATAACTGAATATCATAGAGTTTCATAATACGCCACAAACTAAACGAAATTAAAACATTGAATTTCAAGTTTTTATTACGAGTAGAGAAGAGCTAAGGAGAGCAAAATCTGGTAGCTTATCAATAGTATTTGTTTTGGGAGCAAATAGTGAGTTGCTCATCCTTCCTTCTCATCTTTCTATTATGGTTACCCACACTGCAAAAATTTGGCCAATTTAATAGAAAGCCAAGTAGAATCGTGGATCACATACCTCAGAGTTCGAGAAAGCGACCCAAAGAGAGGAATAAGGGAGATTGAGGAATTTAGGCTTTTAGAGTTTAAGTTTCGAGATTTATTATTGTCAACCTGAATTGTAGAGAAGACAACAATGATGGACTATTATATTTGTGCTTAAAAAATTAGATTATCCACAAGGATTACAACTATCTCCTTCAATGCTTCTATTAAAAGAAAGACATTTAATTATAATCTTCAACTTTCGAAAGAAAAATCAAGTTAATGGACTAAAGTAGACTTGAAAATTTAAATTTTATTTATTAAAGATTTAATTTTCAAGTTAGGAATTACTTTATATTAAAGGATAGATTTTGTTTTCAGATTATTTATTTTTTGTCGAATTTTGGCTTATTTCTGTTTCACCATTGAATGATGATATTTCTCGGAGAGAAATTAAATTTTAAAAGGTAGAAGTGTGGATATGACGAGCCCAATTACATACATAGCAAAGTTGAAGGAACTAAATAAAAGTCGTAATCAATCATTTATCTATTATTTTTCTTTTTTCTTTTAAAAAATAGAAAAAAATATTCGTGTCCAACTTACATAATACATATGGAACTATTATAAGATGATAATAAATTATGAGATAATAGTTTCCACAATGTTATTAGTATACAATATTAGACACTATTAGTGGTCATAGCATTGATCATATTCCTTTTCTTCGTGTTCTACAAAGAAGAAATATAATCATACTAGTTATCCATTGATTCACTTCTTAACAGGCTAAAAGTGAGCTTAAAACTCATGTTTTTCTCCAGTAGGTTCAAAAGTTGATATTATAGGGATCAATATCTCTAGAAAATTAGGATGAAATTTTATGCACTAGAATGATAAGGAGCTGAAGGAGACACTCTACCAAATAAAAAATCTTACTGTAGCATCTATTGCTTGTCACAGACAAATAATAACACATTACATGAGGTAATCCTAAATGGATAGAGCTCCAAAGAGTAACCAATGCCCTTTTGCCATATGCGTTGGGCCGCATTGTATTGATATCTCGAGCACTATTTGGAATAATTGGGTGCTAAAGTAAGAAAAAA
>JXTB01000186.1:28552-69141 GCA_002914805.1 Parasponia andersonii | reverse complement strand
AATTCACACTTGTTCAATATTATATTAATTAAACGTGATATATATTTACTAAAATATAAATAGGACCAATCCGTCAAAAGACTACATCGATATAGTCTTTGTTATTAGTTGGGCCTATTAACATTTAAGTTATCCGATGTTTCGCTCATTATCCTTATATTTAGCCACCTTGCAAACATTAATCTTGATATCAAAATGACACGTTTACAGCTTTCAACTTTACATATTATCACTTGAAAACCCATGCCCCTATGAGAGGCACCATCAATTATTATATGGATTTGTCCACGAAGTATTGGAACCTTCGATGCGGTTTCGGTAGTTAATTTCCTGCGTAGTGGCCAAACAAAATAAGAATATTATATTGCGGACGTAAGTAAAACAGTCCTAAAAATTAAAATTGCCATATATTATACCAATACATTCATGATAATCCATGCATTTTCAACGTTTCCATTCATCTTCATATGAATTAACTTTTCTACGTATTGTCTCAACCCGTGACTATATATAGTTACATTCTGGATTTTCTGACACGTGGCCACCAAATAAATGGAATATTTATTTCACGTACTCTAAATTGTCTGTAATACTCCATACGAAGAACTCTGATCGATTTTTTTTTTCCTAAATAAATTTCCTATCCTTTTTTTTTTTTTTCATGCGATTCCCGACATGCTGTATAGAAATCTGGTGATGATCAGAATTCTAGATGCACGTTTCCTTAACGGTATATTGGCGCAGTAGGAAATTATTGCTGAGGTGGCTATATATTTAGGGTAAATTGTAAAAAAATAAAATAAAATAATAATTTGAGTATTTTATAATTTAAATCATAAAATTTTAGATTTTATAAAATAATATTCTGATATTAAGAAATTCTGAAAATAAATACTCCGAATTAGCTTTTTAAATATCTTTAACTTATAAAAAATAAAAGTATTCTCAAAATTAAAACGAATAATAAGACTTAATCTAATTTTAATGAAATATATTATTTTTTTTACTAAAATTGATTAAAAAACTACTTTACGGTATTAAATTTTAAAAATTTTTAATCTCAATATATTAATTTATATAATCTAAATTTTAAAGTTTAAATTATAGAACACTTTAAATAGGATTTTTTTTTTTTCAGTTCACCCTATCTATATATTTTTCAAATAGAACCGCTTAAAAGCAAGCAGGCTGCGAAATTCACATGCATACTAATATAGTACAAACCTAATTTAGTCATTTCAAAAATGGATTCGATTCGTTCTTCTTTCGTCTCATTTCTCTACATTGAAAGTTCGTTTGTCGACTAGATTAGACAACTTCGTTGATTTTAATAGAGAAAAGACCGATGTTTCTTTTAGGGTTCTTGCTACCACCTCAATCACATCAGATAGAGCATATTTATGTGTGTATATATATCCTTGATTGCCCATTATGCTAGCTATCATGTAAATGTGTACAGCTCCCGAACCAATTATTTTTTATGCTTACAGAAACTTAATAATTGGACTTTCTTTTCCTCTTCTTTGCTTTGGCACAAACTTGTACGTATTAATGAGAGTAAACTCATGTAATTTCCCACATGACAAGAGCTGTACATGATAACAACCAAATTAAGCATACATAGAGATTGACTCATATGGTGGTCAATCTATGCAAGTCGCATCTAATTAAATTAAGCGGATTAGGAATAATGCTTGTTGAGTATTATGATTATGTACATGTATATAATATATACATGGTCATTGACATCATAATCGAAGATGCTGAGAGTCTAGTGAGAAATCGGTTATTGTACAGTCAGTTTTTGGGTACCTGATATTAATACTATAGATACAATTGTTTCATGCTGTTGGAGCGATTCTAACCAGCTGTTCACTTGTTTCTGAACTGCTGACGTTGTATCTACTAACTGTCTACGTATCTTTGTTATCTCAGAGTATTTTTGACTTCAGGTCGGGTCGGAGAGGCGGGGATTGCCACCTGCAAAAACTCTCCGATACTTAAGTCAGTTGTTTATCCCTGAGTCTGAGTAGCAAAAATAAAATTTTTTCTCTATATATATCTATATTCATCTTTTAAACCCAGGATAGCCTCGTAGGCCATCTCTACTTTCTGGTTTCCTTATACCAGGGTGGCAAGCATTTGGTCCAGATTTTATTCCAGACCAAGTCGTGCTTCCCGGGAGCTCCTTTCGGCATCGGGACGTGTGCTCCTGGTTGTCATTCTCGAGGGTGCCATCCGATGTTGTATAGCCTTTTGTTCGGGGAGAGCGCGATCGTGAGACTCCTACTCTTTCTCTCGCACTCAACGGTTTTCCACAGACGGCGCCAAACTGTTGGAGTGATTTTTATCAGTTGTCCACGTATCTCTGAACTGCTGACGTTATATCTACCAACTGTCCATGTATCCTTGCTATCCCAGAGTGTTTTTGACTTCAGGTCGGGTCGAAGAGGCAGGGATGGCCACTTGCAAAGACTCTCCGATGCTTAAGTCAGTTATTTATCCTTCGAGTGTTTCACCCTCGAGCATGAACAGGCTCTCCCGATCGTCGTCCGAGCATATTCTTAGGATGATAACACCCTGCCCCACGGCCTCGTCCTCCGAGGACACTACCAGACGCCGACCCACAGGGACCTTGGAGCAGGCCTTGTGCATAACGGCACTCCCCTTGACTGAGGAAGGGCAAGCAACGTGATTAGAATGCAGACATGACCTGATCGACGAAGCCCTAGGGTGCGAAAATAAACTCACCCTTAACCCTCTTGATGGCAGCGACTTCCTCTCTACGAAGCCTGCCACACTCCTCAGCCACGAGGCTTACCACCTCCTCGAACTCGTGACTGGTCGGTGCCACCAAGTCATTGGGACCTGCCAGCTGGCTCAAGGCCGTGATCCGACGACCTACCATGGCGATGCGACTCTGCTCATCCCGGCGGAGCCGGTTCAGAGCCGAGACGTCAAGCTGGCTCTGCAGATGCTTTGTGATGACCTAGGTGTCCAACGGGAAAAGGAGATATGAGACCATCCTTGGCATCATATTCATCACCTGGGGATTTAGGACGGCTTGGATGTATCGGCAATCCCCAGAAGACCCAAAGATGACGATACTCTCCATCTTCTTGAGCCGCCCCACCGACAGTTGCGGCTCAAACCTGCTTTCCTCCACAGAGGCTGGGCAAGGCAAAACATCATAATAAAAACGGACGAGTTGTACGTGGACCCAAAAATCACGACCTAGTACTTAGTTTGCAGAAAAAATGAAGGAGTTTGGAAACTCTCTCCATTCACCCAAGGAGAGCACCACGCCCCTCCAACGGCATACAGCCTAGAGTGGGAGTCCTATTGGTTGTCCGACCTCGGCAAGCCCCAGAAAATGTGGCGTCCCGGGAGTAGCTAGAGGTAGAAAGTGGGGTAAGAGCTCTTCTTGGGGATGAGGGTGAGCTTGTAGGCATAAAAGACCACATCCAGGTCAATATACACGTTGAGGATGACTGACAGAGTAGAGAGCCCCATCAAGATCATGACTCCGTTAACGTTCAGCTGCATCGGGTGAATCCCTATCAGAGCGAAGAGATAGTGGATCAGGGGAGAAAAGGGAAACTGCAGCCATTCCAGGTGCCTCCTCCCCAAGACGATGGAGCCCTCAGGGGTAGAGGGGTGAAGGTACCAATCTGCTAGGCCCTCAACCCTTTGTAAGGTAACCCCGCCAGGGAAGCAGAGCTGCTTCCTCGACAAGTCCAACTCCGAATCCGCGACAGGATAGAGCCTCTGATTCTGGTTCGGGGCCATCGTTCTGAGTACAATCAAATAAGTGAAATGTTCTAATAAAGGAAAGAGTCGGAAGTCCTAAGATTTTAGAAAGTTAGAACACTTGGAGACTTTGGTAAACTAAGAAATGAGCGTGAATACGACTTTTATAGAGGGGGAGCCGAAAAGTCTCTCCCAGAGGGGAATGGTGCGAGGAAGATGAAGGAATTGGAATTTCAAAAATCTGAAAAAAGTCGTGACACGGGATGGCATGTGCCAGCGTCGGTAATTAAGGAGAAATAATAATAAGGGGCCACGTGTCCCCCTCAAATTAAAGGACTAGAGACACGATTTCCCCAGTTTATGGATGCGAATCCATCAAATAGGGAAATGAGGACAGTTATGGGACTCGTTCCTAGATCATATGCCACGTGGATGATTGAGTGGCACAACAGGTCACAAAGGGGGCACGCCATCCGACACGTGCCCAGAGTAATTATTTAAAAGCCACACGAGTCACATACGGTACTGTATGGGCCTATGGGCCATCTGAGGCCAGGGCCGAATCCATCTCAAATCCTGGACGGTTCAGCCCAATCCAGTCTTTGCCTCGATAGTTGGGGATCAGAAACCTCGAGAGTCTTCCGCCAGAAGACCATGGGAGGCGATGCACTGCTCCAGACCCAGACATGGCATTTAATGCGATCCTGGGTAGGTGCGCACATTGGGTAAACCGTCCTAACAGAACGGCAGTTTGTTAAAGTCTCACCCCCGACAGGCTCGAATGGTAGGGGACGGCGGAAAGCAGGCCACAACGATGCAAGAGAAATCATGGTAATCACGGCCCGTGATCTCTGGAGTAAGTCGTGATGAAAAAAAGTACTCAATCCTGGGATTGAGAACTAGAAAAACTCTTAGTTCCAGGATTATATATATAAGCCATGCGTCACTCCAGAAAGAGATATATAGACATATACAGAGAAAAAAATTTATCTTTGTTACCCAGACTCAGGGATAAACAACTGACTTAAATATCATAGAGCCTTTGCAGGTGGCCACCCCCGCATCTCCGACCCGACCTGAAGTCAAAAGTACTCTTGGATAGCAAGAATACGTGACTAGTTGATAGATACAATGTCAGCAGTTCAGAGAGACATGGACAACTGATAAGAATCGCTTCAATACTTAAAATGCTAAAATATTGCTACATCAGTCCATATATATACATGTACAGACTATAATCTAGTAACACCGTTAGATTTTTATCTAATGTCTAACAAGTAACGTGATTTGAGTAGATAAAATAATAATAATAATAAATATATATTATTTAATATTTTTTTATTATAAAAATGTGTGCATATATAATAAAAAAATGTGTATAATAAATTATAATTAGACCATATAAATAAGTTAAAAAGAAATATTAGTGCCCACTGCCATATATATATATATATATGCATATATATGCATGTACTATATTTACGACGAAAAATTGGCTTAAGCCACCCAGCACTCCTGCCAAGTGGATAATATTACTTATTTTAAATTCCTAGTACCTCAGCGTTCCAAAAAGTTATTAATGATAGTGGACAATGTAACGTGATAATTTTCGGCCTTGGGCGTCGTTTTGCAGTCCTGCATCGTATATGGATCTACTGTATATGGTTCGGTTCAAACTCTAATCCACAACTTATGCATGGATCTACTGTATATTATATATATATATATATATATTTATATATATATATCAACATATAGAATACTTTGCATTTTTTTTTTGCCAAGTAGTATTCCTTTAGAATGAACAGGTATAAATATATATACTTATAAATAATAAATTGTTAGTTTACTTAGGGAGAAAACGCAGGCCTAAAAATAATACAGGAGCTACTTATAAGCTAAGTAAACGAAAGCCTAAAGATAATACAAGAGCTATTTATAGGGTAAGTAGTATCCTATATACTAGCAGTTATAATGTGTTATTGTCTTTCATATGAGAATGTTGAAATTGATCTGAGGATATATATTAGGTTCTTTCTAATTTTTTTCCTATGAAGGCTGGATTATTTTATTTATTTGAATGGTGGTATATACATAAAATCCTTTGATGATTGGTTCCTTGATCCTTTTTTGATTCATTTGAGATTTTGGCATGGAAAATTGATTTATTCCTTTCGAATAACAATTAATTCAATGAACTATAATTATACGTAATTATCACTTATTAAAAGGAATAATTTACTACGAGGAGATTACAGTCGAATTCAATAAGAAAAGTTTCAGCATGAAGAGCCAAACTCGATCGGTCTCAGTAAAAATCGTGCTTGGCAGATAAATAAACTAGAGCCCTATTAGGCCAACTGGGGCTAGCACAGTTGGTCCAAAACTTGAAGGATATATGCGTGAGTTTGAGCCCACAGTTGGTCTAAAACTTGAATGATATATGCGTGAGTTTGGGAGTTAGGATTCAAATCTTAATAGTGTGTGTTATTTTTCTTTAAATTTATAGTAAGTAGTGGTCATTAGTTAAACCTTACTTTAAAAAAAAAAAAATAGAGCGCTATTATGAGTTTTTGCTCAATTCCACTCCTTGAATGTATGTACTTTAGCTTCGTCAATTTCCGATAGTTCAATTCGTCAACATATGCACTTTCTCACCAAATAAGTATTGTAATTTATGAATGCACGGAGTCAGGAAATTTTTTTAGGAAGGCATATACTAAATTTTTTCTTTTGCTAATTTTAGAACACATTAATTAATATAGACCAATATAGAATTAAAAAAAATATATTTAAAATGAAGCCAAAGAAAAATATCCAAAATATGGATAAAATTTAGTATTTCAAAATAATATAAGTAAATTTCAAAAATTTAAAAAGAATTAGTTGGTCATATTAGGAGTACTATTGAATTTTTTTATATAAAAAGGGATAAAAACTAGAATTAAAAAAATTCAAAGGGCAAATAGATGTTAAAACTCTAATTTTGGATAAATTAAGGTTAGAAATATATATATTTTTTAAAATAAGAGGGACATTAGTGGCTCTGTATGAATGTATGTACTTACTAATACATATAAAAGATGCCCTACATTGGGAGTATCCACTTGTTTCATGGCTCTGTTTGGAAACTTAGATTCTTGAAGGAAAAAAAATCATAAGAAAAATCAAGGAAAAATAAAATAGAAAATATTTTCCTAAAATTTTATAAAATGCTATTTTAAAACTTCTCTTTTCTAATCAAGTTGTTTCAATTATATATACTAAAAGATGACATCAAATCTAAGTCTCGCTTTCTTTTGAAAATTTTCTCTTTCAATTTTTATTTGAATCCAAACAAGAGAGAATGAAATTCATTATATATTTTTTTATTTCCTTAAAAAAATCTAGGTTCCAAACTGGGCAAGCTTTTGTACTTTGAAGGTTTCAGCTATCCAAGATAAAAGCTTAATATTAGACATTTTTTCTTTTATTCAACATAATCTTATAATCAAATCATGATAAATTTGACTACAATAAAAATATTGATATGCGGCATTTAAAAATATCATTATTACATAGTTTTAATGACAATTATAAAGTTGGTGGCATTTGAAACAAATGTAAAAGATGTTCATGCGATTAAAAATCTTTGTGACATTTGAAATATCTCTAAATAACTCTTTTTAGTGACATTTATAAAATATTACTAAATTGTATCAATGACACTTTTAAATATCACTAAATTATATTCAAAAATTATTTTAATTTTTTAAAAATATTATAATAGAATTTTAAAAATGTAACAAAACAAATTAATGACATTTGGGAAAATATCACTAATCTAGTCGCTACAATAAAAATTCACTGCTAGTTACAAAAAATTTATAGATATTTTTTTTTGGGTATCAAAGATTATATAATAAGAATTTGCTTTTATTGACTGTAATTGTTTAAGACAAATTGTTGCTAACATTTGCTTGCTATTTATTATATTTAGGTTTATATTAATCGTATATGAATTTATTGAATTATTTTTTGTGGTTTTAATCCTTTCATTATCATTTCGTTGGTTATGAAGAAATAATTACAATGTAATATCGATCGTAGAATAAAAAATTACAAAATAAATTTTTTTTGCTAATGGGGTAATCTAGTTTACATGAACTTGAAATAAAAAAAATTGTAAGTAATATAAGGCTATTAAAAAATAGATCGTCCTTGAAATTTATGAATTGGGTTCTTGTTATTACTTAGATAGTCTGGTGCACCTTTCTCATGCACCCATCTCATCTGTGTATTTTATCAGATTCTTGAGAATGAACAAATTTTAAAAGAAAAAAAAAAAAGAGAGAGAAATAAGTAACATTTTTTTATTAGAAAGTAATCTAAAAGTTTCTTAAGAAATAGAAAGAAAGAAAAAATAGAAGATTAATTTATAGGTCAAATCCTAGATGCTTGTGTTTTCCTTTCTCTCATTATTCTTTTAATTGGTGCATCCTAAATTGCTCTTTTTTCCCCTAGAAAAGCCGTGTATTGGATGAAGACTTTCGATAAATAGTTCAAAAAGAACCTTAGCAAAATTGATAAAACTAAGAGAAATACAATAGATTATAAAAGGAACTATAAGAGATAAACTTGAAGATGACTCACAAGATTACACAAGCACCAGAAAAGAAAAAAGATGAAGGCTTCGAAATAAGCACAAACGAAATAATGAGAACTTCACTTGATCCAAAGATAATTATAAGTTGATTGGTGAAGGCACTGTTTGACAGATGAGAAATTATATAATTTAATGGTGGATGAGTTAATTTTAGTTCAAAATTTGTTTCAATTTGGGATAAATTTTTTGGGACTTCTAAAAATTTGGGAATCTAGAAAAATTTTAAATTTAAATTCTTATGTTCTAGCAATCTTATTTGAGATAAGATCTATATGTTTTTTTTTCTTGGGAAATTTTTTAGCTTTTTAGATAAAGGTCTATAAACAATTAAAAAAAAAAAAAGAAAAGAAAACGAGCTGTATTAAAATTCAGAACCGTATCTCATTTTTTTTTCCAAAAATAAATAAATAAATAACGTGTTGTTTAAGCGTGTGTGCCGGTGTTTTCATTCTAGTAAAAAAGAAAGTGTTTTCAAATATAATATAACATATATCAAATCAGAAAAAAAACATATTAAGAAAGGAAAAAATAATAATAACTAAATAATTTTAAAACGTGTCTCCTGTACATGTTAGCAGTCCCCAAATTTTTTAGGGTAATTTGGACATTTTACCAATTTTCCGGATATAATATTAGGGAGACTAATTTATAAAAATTTTGTGCAGAAGGACTAAATTGTAATTTTGGGGAGACTAAATTGATAAAAATTTGAAATTTGGGAACTTATGTGTAATTTTTGAAAAAATTGCACAGCCCCATTCAAAACAGGCCACGTGGCCTGTTCACCCTCATTTCTCTCTCTCTCTCCCTGATGTTCTCCCTCTCGGATTCTCTCACCCGAACCGTCGTCCGCCCGCACAACTGACTGGCGAAGCCTCCCAGTGCGACGCCGAAGCTTCGCTGCCGCCTACAACGCTGGAAAAGCTCCAAAATGCACAAATCGGATTTTTGGCCGCCGGCGACGATTCCGGCCACTATTCGACCTCCAACCGGTCTTATTGGATTCTTCTTGTCGCAAAGATCATTAAGATAATATATATATATATATATATATATATATATATCTCAACTCCATTTTGGCCGGATTGAAAGTTGCCAGTTTTGAGTATTTCGAGCTTAAGTTTGACTTTTTGATCCAGCCGTTGAATTGCGTTTTTGTTGTCATTTTTGGATTGTATTCAGAAAATTGAGAAGATTGTATCAGAGGGTCGAGATTTGTCTCGTTTTGTGTGCCACCGGCCTGGTGTGGGCCCGGACCCGAATTGGACAAGTTATATGCCTAATCTAACTATTTTGGTTGCTAGGAATTCAGTGAAGAGGTCCGTTTGTGGAATTGAAGCTCCGGTGAGAAGTTAGTTTTTCGCAAGAGGACAATCGAAGGCTTGGAATTGGTTCCCGATCCTCCGGGTGATCGTCAATAACACCTTGAGGATTCAATAGCATGGTACTGCTATTTGAGCAAGGTAGGGATTCAATTATCTCTGTTTATATCGTTTTCGAATAAAACTTACTTTCTACAACATATGAGAACAAATGTGATTTCTAGACTATTTAAATAACTGTGATGGGAATTGGTTGTATGAGATATATACTGTATTGCTCTGGGAATTTTCTGAGTACATGTTATTTTGGGTATATTAAAAGTAGGACCGTTATGCTGTCCATTTTTCTATAAAAGCCTAGTATGCTGATTTTACCGAAAAACCAGAACATAATTATTTTCACACTTCAGTTTTATATTGCACGTGTCATAGGATCATACATGAGCACCATGTTAGCATTGTAGGTTTATAGAGTGGCACTACGTGCCCCACCGTCGGTGTAAAAGTCCGTAAACCTGCACGAGATTTTGTTACTTCTGATTACCTCCTCATTTGGTAGGTGTAGACAATTCGGTTGCTCCTCCAGGTTTAGTAGGCGACACATGAGTATCCCCTCCGGGTATGGGTTTAGGTATCAGGCAGGCTGTTAGGCATACTTAGTGTTATCATCATGGATTTCCACAGATGAGAGGATGAGAGCTCATGGATATAAGTTGATTTGTATCATGTGCATATGGATTGGATGGTTTTGATTACACTGCTTTATATATATATATATATGGATTTCCGATTTGGATTTTATATATATATATATGGATGTTTTGGACTAAACTAACCATGCAGAAATTCCCCATCACTAAAATTTTTTCGATTGAGGTAATTATTTTTCCTACTGGGCATTTTATGCTCACCCCCTTCCTCCCTTCCTCAGGTGGAGAACAGTGCGATCTTGGTGATGAAAAGTAGTAAGAGGTCATCCTGATTGTAGTTCGTCTCTTGGTGATACTAAGGGTTGCGGTTGTAATCTTTGGACTATTTGGGTTTTGTATTAGCATTGAACCAAGATTACTGCTTTTTATCTTGGTCTGTGAACTTATGTATGCCATTCCGGTGTTTGACTTTTGTTGTGGATGATGGTGATGTTTGAACTTATATTTGATTTCACGTTTTTCAATTATTTTCCAGTCTATGTTTAATGGCGTATACGAACTGTGGGAGTGGTTCAAGGGATGAAATTTCAATTATTTTATTTAAATGGACTGTTTTATAGAAACTAGAACTTTTGACACTTTTCAAATAAATCTAGGAATTTTCCACATTTATGAAATTTCTCTTCTGTTACTGGCCCGGATTTTGGGTCATGACATGTATTACGAAGTTTATATAACTATTTAAGGTTTATTTTATCCTTTTAAACAATATCATTATACATATGTTTCAAATCATTCAAAAACTAATTATATACATTTCATTTTATTTTATTTTATTTCTAAAATAGTCAATAATAAGTGGCATTTTTAAAAATGTCATTAAATAAAAAATTAGTGTCATTATTCAAAATGTTTCTAAATCTAAATCTAATGGCATTTCTAAATGCTATTAAATAAAAATATTAATAACATTTGAAAAATGCCACTAAGGATAAATTATGGTGGCATTTGCTTAAATATCACTAAATTAAAATGTTAGTGACATTTCACAAATGCTAATAAAGATAGCCACTAAAATAGTATTCCAATGACATTTTTCAATAAATATTATTAAATGAAATGTCACTCGTCCGTATTTTTCTTGTAGTGTTCAATTATCAGTAACTGTCCTTATAAAATTCACGGTGATGAAAGATACAAAACCTTTTCTTTATAATATTAGGCTTAGAGTTGGTAGAATAAATACTACGCTTAGATTTAGTAGAATTAAGACTTTCAGTAACTGTCCTTATAAAATTCAAGGTGATGAAAGATACAAACCTTCTCTTCATAATATTTGGCTTGGAGTTAGTAGAATTAATCCTAGGACTAGATTTAGTAGAATTAAGACTTTCAATTAGTGGATGTGTTTCTTTTTTTTTTTTCGCTTTATTTGGTTTTTCTGCTTTGTTTTTTAGTTTTTCTTCTTTTTGAATAAATTTGCCTCTCTTGAGGTTTTGCCCCTCCAAAAATATGTATCAGCATTTACAACCTCCTCAAGGCTTCACGAACCATGTATACAACATCCAGAGTAACGGTAGAACAGTAGGACTTCCTAATTAATGATGATTAATGTCGATTAAATTAGTACTTATTCATATGATTATGCCTTAGTTATTATTGTCTATTTTTTGGTTAAAAATAAATACAATACACAGTAAGAGTTCTACAAGTCACTAAATACCATTAAGCGTCTGCGTACGGATATATAAATCAAACAAGTTATATGCAGATGCTGTCCCTTGATATGTACCCCCTTCAAATATTCATCCAAAGCTCAGCTAATTGTCTCAACAACCGAAATATTGCAACTGTTGTTTAATTACATGAAAGAAGCTAATAAAATCCTCTTTTTTTTTTTTTTACTTTTCAAACTTTTTATCTTAGTTTTATCTTTTTTGGGGGGAGGTCATAGAATTAATAGAGGAATCTGTGAATTTAACAAGCACTTTTTTTTTTTCCCCTTTTACATTTGGTTTGGGATAAGTTTTTGGTTGAAGAATTTGACAAGTAGTTGATTATATTTGCGAAAGGAATGGGATTTTCTATTTGAGTATAATTAACAACTATTGGTACGTACTAAAGCACATGGAACGCTGAAACGGTCCCCCTCCCCCCCCAAAAAAAAAAAAACCGCACATAAGTTTATGGATATTCATGTGCCTTTTTACCTATCATTTTTTTTTTTTAATTGAAAGGAATTGTTATGTTTTATTTTCTGCAAATATGATTGAAATTTGAAAGGACTTCCTTGATCTTATTATATAAAAACGTATAAATTGTCTTTTCTGTTCTAATACTAGAGTCAAGACAGCGGTGAAGTCAAAAGTCCCGACTCTTAGAAGCCTGAAGTGGAGAAGGCATGGTGCAGCATCAGAAAGTTTGGCCACCTCCCCAACCTTTCTTTGCTAACTTACAATGCATTTAATATGTTTTCGTACAACAATATTCCTTGGTTCTTTTTAAAATGAAATATATTATAATCATCAATAGCATCGTTTTATGGATATTATTACTCATACATACCCAACTTTTGGGGTGATTTATTTTTGTATTCTCCAATTAATATACAACAAAAGCAAGTCATCATGTCCAATCAAAATTTATGTAAGCAATTACCCAACCTCTAATCTCTATACACTCAAAAAAAAAAAAAAAAGACCCACTCTCTCTAAAATCCGCGTGGCAAATAATATCTTGAAAATCAGCTTATAAAGTAGATTATTTAATTAATGAAAAAAAAGGCCAAAAAGAATTTGAACCAACCAATTTACTTGCTATATATGACTGGTTGTTTCTTTCACAAGAAAGTTGGAGAAAAACCCGTTTGACCATTGCCAAAATACTGGGCCTTCTCCATCGACCGGCGGCGCCATCCATCACCACAGCCAACACCGCCACCTCCACCTCCACCTCCATCTCCATTTTCATCTTCTCCTCCACTCCCGTGTGGGACTTAATGCAAAATACACACCTCCATTAACAACAATCCTTCAGCCATAAAGAACCAGCTAGCACTAGTACTATAACAGGTTTATTCCTTTTTAACCCTTTTCTACATTATGATTGTACATTCATGGACACAATACCTTAATGCACGTGCTTTGTATCTTACATTAAATCACTTTTTCATATCTATTTAGAAAAAAAAAAAAAAAAAAAAGAAAGGCCCAAAACCTCTGTTTTGTTGGGCTTGTTGAATTGAGAGTGTTCTCATTTCATTTATAGTTTCCGGGTTAGGCCATGGCGGCAATTGTGAAGGAGATCCTGGCAAGGCCAATACAATTGGCGGACCGGGTTACCAAGGCCGCCGACGACGCACACTCGTTCAAACAAGATTGCACGGAGCTCAAAGCCAAGACAGAGAAGCTCGCCACTCTCCTTCGCCAAGCGGCTAGAGCCAGCAACGACCTCTACGAGCGCCCCACGCGCCGCATCATCGACGACACCGAGCAAGTCCTCGACAAGGCCCTCACTCTCGTCATCAAGTGCCGCGCAAACGGCATCATGAAGCGCGTCTTCACCATCATCCCCGCTGCAGCCTTCCGAAAAACCTCGACGCAGCTCGAGAATTCTATTGGCGATGTCTCGTGGCTCCTTCGGGTTTCGGCCTCGGCCGATGACCGCGACGACGAGTACCTCGGCTTGCCTCCCATCGCGGCCAACGAGCCTATCCTCTGCCTAATATGGGAACAAGTGGCGATTCTTTACACGGGCTCGATGGAGGAGCGGTCGGACGCGGCGGCGTCTTTGGTGTCGTTGGCCAGGGACAATGATCGGTATGGTAAGTTGATTATAGAGGAAGGTGGAGTTGCGCCGCTTCTGAAATTGATTAAGGAAGGCCGAATGGAAGGTCAGGAGAATGCCGCCAGGGCAATTGGGCTTCTGGGGCGTGACCCGGAAAGCGTCGAACAGATTGTGAACGCAGGCGTGTGCAATGTGTTTGCGAAAATCCTCAAAGAAGGTCATATGAAGGCTCAGGTGGTAGTGGCCTGGGCCGTCTCGGAACTGGCCGGGAATCATCCTAAATGTCAAGACCACTTTGCCCAGAACAACGCAATTCGGCTTCTCGTTAGCCATCTAGCTTTTGAGACCATTCAAGAACATAGTAAGTACGCCATTGCCACCAAACAGCAACTGACGATCCATTCCGTGGTAATGGCCAGTAATAATAACCAGGAGTCCAATACCAACAAGAAAGAAAACGAAGAGGAATCTAGTCACATGTCGCACCCAATGGGGAATCAAGCACCGAGCCAGATGCATAATTTGGTGACCAACACTATGGCCATGAGAAGTAATAGTAATAGCACTACTGGCCAAACGAAGCAGCCACCGCTGCCTCCACAGAATAATCAAGCCGGGAGTCAGCATTCCCACTGCGGGAAAGGGAATCAAAACTCCGGCAATGCAAAGCAACAAATCCATCAACACAACAACACACCGGTTTCGTTAGCCGGGGCCAGTATCAAGGGAAGGGAATTCGAAGACCCTGCAACAAAAGCCGAGATGAAGGCAATGGCAGCCAGAGCACTCTGGCAGCTCTCGAAGGGAAATGTGGCCGTCTGCCGTAGCATAACAGAGTCTAGAGCCCTTTTATGCTTCGCGGTGTTACTAGAAAAGGGTCCAGAAGATGTTCAATCATATTCGGCCATGGCGTTGATGGAAATCACAGCCGTAGCAGAGCAGAACTCTGATTTGAGACGATCTGCTTTCAAGCCCACTTCCCCTGCCGCAAAAGCCGTCGTGGAACAGCTCCTTAAAATCATTGAAAAGGCCGATTCGGAACTCCTTACACCTTGCGTCAAAGCCATAGGGAACTTGGCAAGGACTTTTCGGGCCACGGAGACAAGAATGATTGGACCATTGGTAAAGTTGCTAGATGAAAGGGAGCCAGAGGTTACCATGGAGGCTGTGATTGCTCTTAACAAGTTTGCTTGTACCGAAAATTTTCTTCATGTTAATCATTGTAAGGCAATTATAGATGGAGGAGGGACTAAGCACTTGATCCAATTGGTTTATTTCGGCGAACAAATGATTCAGATTCCGGCCTTGATTCTATTATGTTACATTGCGTTACATGTTCCGGATAGTGAGGTACTTGCTCAAGAAGAGGTGCTTATAGTTCTTGAATGGTCAACGAAGCAGGCTCATTTGGCTGAAGAACTCTCAGTGGATGCACTACTACCAGAAGCCACAAGTAGGTTGGAACTTTATCAGTCTAGGGGTTCGAGGGGTTTCCATTGATCTAACTCAACTAGATGTAAAACATTGCCATGGAGACAAATTAATTGCTCTACTTTTCCTCCTTAGTGTTTTATTTTTCAACTCCTAAGATAAATGTATATAAACTAGTTCTGAACATTTGATCCTCTTCATATTGCCCCAAGCTGCAAGTAATTTGTTCAGAGTCGTCCTTATATCTTGCTTATCTTTTTCTACTACATTTTTCCCTCCGTTCAAATTGTTTAGTACTTTCAATATTCTTGCTTTATTTCTTTCTTTTGCTATTTACGATTATCAATGATGTGAATTTAGTTGGTCATTTAATATACTCGCACCCAAAACATTTGTCTTTCAATTCAATAACTTGATCAAGATTGCTACAAAAATTAAGAAATAAAACGAAAAAGATAAGAAGGATGGAAACAACAAGAAAACATGACATTTTTAACAAGGTCGCGTAATGCACGAGATCTTATCGGAAAGGGAAAAAAAATGTTGTTGGTGTGATGATTAGTTCTTATCAGTGTCTTTATTATACATTATTGTGACTCAAAACTTCACACTCTTATCACAATTTGTTGGAATTTTTCTTTCTTTTTTTTTTATTCGGTTATTTTCCCCTCGAATGTTGATATCTTCTAGATCTACTTAATTCTAAAGGACAGTACTATATAAATATGATGTAGACACAGGAATTTTAGGATCCAAATTACCAAATCTGAGTGAAACAGGATTCCTTAGAGACTTGGTTTCATGCCCATCAATTTTCACGGCTCAGGCAACTTTGAAGATTGAATGCAGACACCATACCATAAATGCTTGAAAGAAACCAGTCTCTTAAAACTATTGCCCCACAAGACCAAAATAGTCATGATGGTTCTGACAACATAAGAACATGATACGAGTCACATAATCATGATGACGCGAGAGTACTTTATCTCGACATTTAAAGCCAGAGATGCTTTTTGTTCACTTATTGAAAACTACTGGACGAGGTTAACAGTTTGCTATAGGCAAATATTGAGGTACCTATCTAAGATTCAAAGATGAAGGGTATGGCTCTCATATGAGCCCATCGTAGTTTCATATGTATAAACAGTTCTACTTACGCATGTTAAATAAGTGGAATCTAATTATTCATCATGACAAAATATTGGCATAATGGACACGCAAATCGACTTTCAAGGTACAGTCGATGTGGAGTTAAAAAGGGTGGTAAATTACCCTGCTATGGTTGCGGGAGGTGGAGCCCTACGCAAAATATTATTATTAGTTAATTACTCGTAAGGGTACATTGGGTATTTAGCACATGTATTTGATTACCATGGTTATTCTATTTCTAGTATAAAAGGACAGTAGGTGTGGATTCGAAGAGAGTTAAAGAGAGAATTAGCACAGTCTAAATGAGAGATGTGAGATTTTCCTATATTCTTTATTGTTGTAAACCTACAGCGACTGAAAATTGACGCAACTCTCTATTGAGAATCTCAATAAACCATTCTAAATACTGTATGTGTTTGTTTTTTTTTTTATTTTCTATTCTATTGCTGTCATTTGAAAAAGAAAAAAACATTATACATTAATTCGTTTAATTGAAAATAATGTAAACACTTCAATAACTTACGAGCTCTGCATTTTTAATATTGTTTCGGCCAATTCAGACTACCTCAATTGAAGGGAGGCGTTTGAGTCCTAAATTAATAAAGTGAAAAACAGAATGATTTTAATTTAAAATATAAAAAAATTATAATATTGTTACGAGGAATATTAAATCCATCAATATAGATGAATTACAATCAAAAGCTAGCCTTCAATTCCATTATGATTCGATCACTTTATATGTAGATATAACTTTTTATGGATTAGTAAGTGTGTTAGTTTTATTCTAACAAATCCAATCTATCATTGATTTTTTTTTTTCTCTTAACCATATTTAAGTGCTTCAATTTAGAGTTGTCTTTCAACTTCAATTAATAGCCCTTGAAATATATGAGTCATACTATTTTGGTCTTTGAACTTTTAACTTACATAACTTATACCGTAATAACGAAGTGAGTTGGTTCAAGTGATAAGTGTACCTATTATTTGAGATTTCGTTCCTATATTCGAGTCACACCGAGAACAGGTGTGAAAACTGGATAATAATAAGTATTTTTCTTTCATTTGTAACAAGTGAAAGTTATTAATTAAACTCCACTTTATTTTTTTTCTTTAAAAAAAAAACTTACACATTAATGATCCATAAATTATGTAATTATTACAATAAACCTTTTTATCATAAACTATATTTTTTTAAAAAAATCAATACAAAATATACAACTTGATAACTGTGGTCAATAATAAAATTAAGAAATTTCAATTTATACAGTAAATTACTAAGACTTATATAATTATTACAGAAATGTCATTTTTGTCACAAATATTAAATTGTGTAAAGCATATAATTCGATATCGAGACTCATTATTCATAGAGCTAAAAATATACCCAATTATCAACCTCATTCATAACTATTTTCTATTAAAAAACTAGTAATTTGTGATAAATAGACCATTACTTTAATAATTAAATAATTCAAAACCTATTAGCACCTAATTTCAAAGGTTAAAAACGAGAATAGTATAACGATTATAATTTAAGGCCCATTACTGTTATTAACCTATAATACTATTTTTTTGTTAAAGAAAAAAAAATCAAAACATTAAGAAAGAAATTCATAATTAGAGTTGAATTTTGCTGCTGAGCCATGTGAGGCTGAACAATAACTAGTAGTTCGTACAAATTTACAAAAACATGTCGTGCTTGTACAACCTGATGATTTTGTACATAAAAATTATGTATAAGCAAACAATGAAACAATGTTAAACAAGTTTTAACATGTGATTCATTTAGGTATGGACCATAATACACTGCCTTTTCACCGGTAGAATCCGAGGGTAAAAAGTGCACAATATAGATGATTCCACTCAGAGACAATGGCTTGAACAGTAAGGATATCACTTACTATAAATTCGGATTATGGAAATTTAGATTGCTGTAATCACGACCTGTTTACTTCAGTAGGTTTAGAACTATTACCTATTGGGAAAAGACTAAAGAGGGCTTGCTATAGATGCATAATGCATCTAACTGAATCATTGATCATAATTCTCTGTGAATTGGATGCATCCACATACTGACACACGTATAAAGCTAGCATAACATTTAAAACAAACAACAAGGACAGATCCCAGTGGCAGAAAAAAAGTAATCAAATATGACGATTAAAATATTTATCAAAATACCCCTTTCGGCTTGTGCGCGCGCGCGTACACACACAAATATATATAATATATATATATGGCATTAATTCAGGTATTTTTTTTTTTTTACCTATGTACATATGTATCAATTTAACTAATGAAAATTTAACATGCACATTTTTTTATTGTAAAAAATAAGAGAGAGAAAGAGTATTAATAATGTACGTCTTTTTATGCACTTCATTATAACCATTGAATCACCATTAGATGGTGATCTAATGACTAAATAAAAATAGATAAAGAAAAAAAATACCTATTGCCAAAGAGAGGAAAAACTTGATGGGGGAGAAAGGTAAAGGAAAGGAAAGGGTAAGAAGACTTTTTTTTCCCCTTTTATCTAATTCGTATTCTTTTAGAATTTTTTTATACTTGGTATCCGTTATTAATTTTTACTTTCTAAAATACGTATCTTTTCATCCTGAAATGTGATTTCGGTAAATTTAGACTAAAATTAATGTATTAAACTTGATAAGGTACACATTGTTACATGTTTGAAATTTGAAATTGAAACTAAATTCTATGCAAAATTAAAATTAGAATATATTAATCATCCATCGTTTCAATTTTCAAATTTCAACTGCTGATTGTCCATATTCAAATATTTTTAAAAGACTGATTTTTTCCGCTTTTTAAGAAGGGGATCAAGATGTGTTATTTGCCCAAATACTCCAAAGGCCTTGTGATATGCTAACATGGGATTCAGATAGATAATTCATACCCGAATAATCTCATGTGAATATGATATTAGGTAGCCCACTTTCATTTCACATTCCAATGGGTCTTACTTTCATTTGATTTAAATTAAATTAAAACACTTTCATATGACATTCCAATGCTAGAGAGTCACACCTTATAAAAAATAATTTTACTTCAATCTGATATTAAGCTAAACATAGAATAATATTACGCATATCCCAACCAAATCTAATCTATTCAAATCGTAATAATCCTAATTCTATTTAAAATAATAATAATAATAATAATAATCCTACCAATCTCATACATAACAAACACAACCAAGAAAATTGTCCGCCTAGTATAACTTTTGCTTTTAGGTTACAGCTTGATTCATTACAAAATAGTTAGAAGTTAGAATAGTGCAAGGAAGACTCTTTTCTACTCTAATAGCTCGCTGCTTGAAATCTTGTGGAATCCATGCCCATGTGTTTATAGAGATTTTCGAGTATTTGGGATACTAGAGTGAATGTACAAGTACAATTTGCACACTTAATTTACAAAAAATAAATATAAAAAAAAAATCCCGCAATCTTGTAGTTTACCATTTTTAATTTAGGATTCTTCTATCAGTAGTAGTTTTAAGATTCGACTTTTCATATTGCAGCTAATTAAATATATTTAGAAACATGAATAGAGGGTAATTTGAAATTTTACAATAAAAATTATTATAAAACTAAAAAACTTAAGGACAAAAAAAAAAACGAAAAAGTCAAAAGTGTAGACTCTACTCCGTAAAATGCTATTCAGCCTCATTTACTCGATGACTTTAATAAGGAAAATTGACCGGAGTATTCCTCTTTTTGGTAATTTGACTTTTGTTAGTCTCTTTTTTATAATAATTTTCTGGTACTTCTCACGCAATAAAAGGTCCAAAATAACTGTTTTATGAATAAGCTTCGACTCAGTCATCCGATCACAACTTCTAAACCCATCGATTCATTTTTTTTTTTTTTTTTTTTTTTTTATCTAGAAACCCAGTTTCCGGGCCACAGCCGACTCATTGAGTTCGGTAGTAAGACCATAAGTGTCTACACCCTTATCTTCTTTGCCTCTATGCTATTCTCGTCTTCGTCATTCGCTTACACATCTATACCAGCATATCTCATCTGATCTAAGTTAATCCATCTCATCTCATATTCTTTATTTTTATTTTGCTTAATCATTTTCTGGGTTGGTCTTCTCTGTTTTAGATTTCTCTATTTTGGCTGTATAGAAATTATTAATTTTGTAGCTTTTTGTAAGGACTTGATGTAATTTTTCAATGAAATCTCATATATAAAATGTTGTGCTCTTTTTTTATTATTATTTGCATTATTGCTTAATTCTTTTGTGTGATTTTATCTTAATTTGTAACTTTTTTTTGTTTTAATCCTTTATGCTTTTCCTTGCTTTTTTTTTTTTTTTTTTAAAAAAAATGTTTGTTTCATGAGAAAAAAAAAGCATATAAAGAAGATTTAATTGTTCAATATAAACTAGAAAAAAAAAACATAAAAAGCATATAAGAACGACCGAATATGAGGACACAAAAGAAGAAGAAGGGAAAAAAATGGTATTAATGGTAATAAATGTGTAGTTCTTTCTCCAATCAGTTTTATTATTATTACTATTTTGCTCAAAAAAACCATCCAGTTTTTTTATTCATGCTTCGTTTTTGCAATCGCTATCCACAGTCGGGCCACAACCGACCTATTGAGTTCGATAGCAAGAAGATTTGTAGGATTTTATCTTGATTTAATCCTTTATATGGTTTTTCTTGGTCCGTAGTTTTTCTCTTGCTTTAATCTTTTATATGTTTTTATTTTAATTTTTTGTTTATTTCATGAGAAAAAAAAGCATATAATGGAGATTTCATTGTTCAATATAAATGAGAAAAAAAAAAAACACAAAAAACATATAAAAACGAGAAAGACGAGGACGCAGAAGTAGAAGAAAAAAGTGAGTATTACTAGTAATAAATGTGTAGTTGTCATAAATTTTGTGAGTTATTAGAACTTGTTTTTTTTTTTTTTAATTGTAAAAAACCTATAGCTGTCACGGTTTGTACGACCTACAATCATACACTACTAACCTTATTTTTCTTATTCTTTTTTTTTTAAGAACACACACTGGCATAATTTTTCACGTGAAAAATATATTTTTCTGTGAGTTTAGGGCATTTTTAGATATTGCAACAAAGGGCATTTTTAGATATTGCAACAAGCTACTAAGCTATTGAAAATAGTAAAAAAAATGTATGATTGTTATAATATTTGTGACTCTAAGTCACGGATCTTATCTACTATTAGGAATTATATGGCCTAAAGTCACATATTATTACTACTAATTTGTAAATTATGAATTTTTATATGAAAATTAAATTTTGTATAGATTATGGGTATTGATAGCCAACCGTTGTTATTAAACTATTGTTAGCCAATATGAATACTTATTTTGATTTTGTGAAGCACTAAATTGGTGAATGAGATACACATATTTTAAGAAAAATTAACATAATGTATTAAATTATAATTTGGTAAATAGTTTCTTAAAAACAATGAAGAAAATACATAATATTTGGTGGTAGGTTATTTATCTTTTAAACTGTCCGTCACAAATATGTGACTCTTAATTAAACTTAAATATAAACTCTCTCTATTATTCGTAACAATGTAAACAAACTATGACCCTTAGTCACAAACTATGACCTGTAACAAAATTATAAGTAATATAATAATTCAAAATATATCTTGAAAATGTGTCATAAATATTGTGACACGTAATCACATAAATTCTTAATATTTCTAATCATGATGTAAAACAAAATATGATCATCAGACATAAAATTATAATATTATGAAATTGACTATTTCTTTGAAAATTCACAATTTTTGTAACAATGTAAAACAATATATAACTATTAGTCACAAAATTTTGATTACTAGCAACTAGATAGAAGGATAGTTTCAGAATGACATTTTTTCTGTCTCCAAAGAGACTTGCAAAGTCATTATTTGGTATGTAAAAGTCATTTTAAAAAAAGAGACTAAAAATCAAGTTGCCATAAAGAAAAGGACTACTCCCGTCAATTTCTCCCTTTAATAATGCCAAACATGCCAGCCTAAGAGCCACGTAATAACGAAAGAAATTAACATTTATGGGTCCACTTAAAAAAATGCATGGGCCCTTCAGTCTCGAGCCTAATTAAGATAAACATGGGCGTTGATCTTATTATTTTGGGCTTCTTATCCAAATGGCCGAATTTACCCAAAAAAAAACTTGTTTATAATGTCCGTTTATCAAAAAGATGGAAATATATCAGTTTTGTATATTTATTTTAGTTTATCAATCTAGGAAAAAAATAAAAAACTTATACATTGCTATAATTAATATAAAATTGACATACAAACACAATAATAAATGTATTGATGAGAAATTGATATACTGACGTACAAAAATTGATATATTGGTATAAAATTGATGTACTGATATATGATGATATACTAAATTGATATGCAAAAAATTGATCCACTAAAAAGGTTCATTTTGGGAAAAGATAATAAAAAAGGGGGAATTTCTTAGAAATACTCTATTATACTAGGGATTCTTACAAAACGATGGAGTAAAAACAAAAAGAAATTGAAAACACTGGCGCGGATGCCACAAATAAAAGTGTTATTTTTAAAAAACAACAATTAAAGTATAGTATTTGTAATATGGTATTGTTAAAGATCGAGAAATAAAAAGCGATACTTTTGAAAACCAGATCTAAACAACCTATGGTAAATCTGCTGGGTTACGAGGTAATTTATGATAATGACCTTGGTTACTGGTAATCCATTGGACGGCGGTCGGTAATAATAAATTATGGTTAAAATACTCGGTGCTAATTAAAAGGTGTTATTTTAAATAAAAGAAGGAATTAAAGTTTGATATTTTAAAGAAGTGGTATTTAAATTGTGTCATTTCTGAAAATTGGGATTATATTATGTGATATTTTGGAAATGTCCATCCCGTATTTGTCAAAGGAATAAAAATAGATGGTATTTTTCAATGGTTTTTAGTTTTAACCATATAGTGGCTAGTTTTAACCATATATGACATACGCCGAGATCTCATTAAAATTGATTCAAATATGAAATTTTAATTCCTTCCAAAAAAAAGGAAGAAGACGTGGGGATTTTAAAAATTTTCCAGTAGGTCTACAAATGATCTTAACTCACATTTTATGGACTTCTTACGCGATTCTTCTATTGCCACACATGTTCTGTTTGCTTATTTAAATTCGGATTATAAAGTTTTTTTTTTCTTTCCTTTTTTGGTATTCAAACCAAATATATTTTTCTTTTTGTAAATGATCTTTTTTTTTTTCCTCACAGAATTTTCATATAGTAACTTAATCAATGTGATATTTCCTGCTATTCCTATTTTTTGGAAAGGTTTGATGTAGTATTAGCTGTTTATTCAGAAACTTATTAGAAAATTTTGAAAACTTTCAAACTTACTTAGATGGATGGAAATCGTGTGGTCCTTCTGCCAACTATTAGTTGCTCATTGTGGGAAAGTGTCGAAAGTATTCAAAGCAAGGTATGTCAAATAATGCCACCCAAACACCTATTTTCAGCTGTGAAATCGGATAGGTGCATGATAAATATGGAATTTGAGGAGACTGTGCCATTAATTACTCTCTTCTTATAAATGAGTGATCAATTCAACCAATTTGAAATTTTTACAAGAAAGTAGCTAGCCAAAGGAAAAAAAGAAAAAAAAAAAAAAGATGAGATGGATTACTTTACGATAAAGCATGTCTTAGATTCCCTTAATTGATGTCAATATATTGGTGATATTTTAATAGAAATTTTTGTTTTAACTTTATGAATCGGTGCTCTAATTTACATCATTAGATTAAAAATCTAATAGTTAAAATAATATTAGTAAATTTATTAAAAAAATTATTATAATTAATACATATATAAATGCAAAAAGTTATTTAAAACAAAAAAATAGGTAACCTAATGAGTTAGCCACTTTTTTTTTTTATTTTTTTATAAGAAAATGAAATTAATGAAAAATACTTAATAATCTCAAATCAATCTCAACTATTTTATTTGTTGGAAAAAAAAAAACACAACAAAAAAATGTACAAATTTTAAGTTATTTCATGCATAATTTTTTTTAAACAAATTTTCTTTCAATGTAGTTGCTTTATTCATTTTTTGTTATCAAATAAAACAATTTAGTCATAATATAAAAATTATGCTACCTTGAATTTTACCTCTTTTTTCGGTAAAAAAGAAATTTTATGAAATATTAAAGATACAATAGTACATATAATTTTAAATTAAAGGTAATTAAAAAATTAAATTTTTAAAAAGGAAAAAAATTTAAAAAATATAAATTAATATATTATATGAGATGACTTATTATTATTGTAAATTTATTTCTAAATTAGTCAAGACTCATTTATCCTTATAGCAAAAACAAAAATACCAAAACTCACCTATATATACGTGTGTGTATTTATATATATATATTGTTACGAGCGATGAAAGCTTATTAGTTAAAAAATTTAATCTCATTCGTAGTTTTTGCAGGATTATGTAGACTAGAAGTCTATATGAGCATAAGATGTTACATGGGGTATCGCCCGAACATATTAATATGGATCTCTCTTGAAAGTAATTGTCTATATATTTTAAGTAACATGAAAATCTTTATTCAGACAACTTCTTCACCGAGAACAAGTTGGATTACCACTCGGTGGTTATAAGAACGTGCGGCTTGTAGTTTGGTTAAAAGTTTTCGAACAAAATAAAGGGGAAATGGGGGCTAATATGAATAACATGTATTTAATTTATAAATGCATAATTAGTCATTTTGAAAAATTTGCATAACATTGCGTCACGTATCAGGGCCCAAAATGGCGCTTGGTTATTTCCAACTGAATGCCAAATTAAAACGTCATTTTGGCCTTTTGTCATAATTTGAATAGTGCTACGTCATATTTGGTGTGCACTGTTGACACGTTATTCTTATTTTTTTTTCAATTCTTTTTATTAGCCAAAAAAAAGAACTCCCAGCATTTAATTATTAATAATTGACCCTAAGTACATAGTTCTTTTATTAAACAAAAGTAATCTTTTTTTTTTAAACAAAAGTAATCACCTTTTGGGACCAAAACATAAAAAACTTCATTTTGAGCCTTATATTTTTATTATTATTTCATGAATAATTTCTTATGGAGTAAAATTAATATTTAAATAATACGAAATGCCAATTTACAATATTAAAACTCAAACAATAATATGATGGAAATTATATATCACGCAATAACATTACACAAATACCATTTTGTTATTAAATGCCAATTTTGTTCAATATTAAATATAAATGTTTTGGTTCACAAACATTTTTGTTAATGTAAATTTATTTTAAAACAATTTATTAATAGTAAATAGGTTATTTTAGTTAATAAAATATAATTTATTAGTTTATTAGTTTCTACAACTTTGTTAAATAATAAAACATATTCTTCGATCAATAATTGAAAAAAAAAAATTATATGTGAACATAATTTGTAAAATTACTAAATAATAGGGAATTAGAAAAAAAGTTATATAAAAGTAGATGAAAAAAATATACACGGAATATTCTTTTTTGGTGTTAGACTCCCATAATGGCCCTTAGACTGCCTACCTCCTCTTAATACTCATTAGAGATGAACCAGGACTGAGGGCCCCAAGTCACCACATGGGCCAAGGTTAGATCCAGACCCGAGCTAGAGCAAAGCACTATTGAGGGCTATGATTTAGAGGTATCGGGTAGAAATGTCGAGAATGATCTGAGAGGAGTGATCCTCACCTATAATGATGGCTTACAATAGAGAAAGCTGTAGGTAGTTTCTTCACCTCCTATCATAGAATGTAGTGCTCCTGTTACTCGTAAGGACAAGTGACTGAGAGAAGAATGCATGTCCATGTTGAAGGACACTAAACCCTAATCTCTTCGCTTATAAATACTGCATTTAGATTCACATTGAATCATCATTTTCTTTATGCTCTCTATTTTTACCGACTTAAGAATTACAGTGCCTTGTAAGGGACACTCCTCGAGGTCCTCAGTGCAAGAGATAGAGACGTGCAAGGAGACGAGAATATGTGAACAGTTGTAAAATAGCTCCAATAGTGACATTTATACCATTTGAGTGTAATAGGTTGGAGATGACCTTATCATTATAGCCTTCCTAAAATGAATTCCTAACAAATCTAACACATGAACGAGTACATCCATAATGGAGACTGATATTGAACAACAATTATAAAACGACTTGTTGCACGTAATAAAATCAATAAACGACATCGTTTATGAACATAAAGCTATATGATAATGCGAAGTAAAGAGAAAAGGAAGATTACTTGTCCAATTTGTTCTTGTTCCCTTCATGCATCATTAATCAAGTAACATCAAGCCGCATCACTCTAAATAATGAAGCCTTTTCGTAGGGAGTTATTAAGGCTTTGTTTGGAACTTGGATTTTTAGAGAGAAATAAACAAAATTCCAAAGAATTTCATTTTTTCTTGTTTGGATTGAAATAAAAAGTTATTGAAATTTTTTCGGAAAAAAAACGAGAGTTTGATTTTATGTTAATTTTTAGTATATAAAACTTTGTATTTTAATTAATATAACCAAAAGTGTAAAAAAATGAATTTTATAAATTTTTAGGAAAAATATTTTCTTATTTATTTTTTCCATGATTTTTCTCTTGTAATTTTTTTTCCACTAAAATCTAAGTTCAAAATGGCGCGTAAAGAAATAAATTGAGGGAAAGTATGATTGGACATTGTTTGTTAACGGGACAAGGAGGAGGCAAGTGATCTTATTATATTAAGAAAAACGACATATTTGATAAACGACTGATAATAAACAGCGTATTGAATACGATATCTCGTACAATCCTTGAAACGACACATAAAAAAAGTACTGACAGAAACGACATGTAATGAAGTTGTAAATAAACGACATCCCAGGAAACCAACATCTAGAAGAGCGACAAAAGGAAAAGACGCCATCCTGAAAACGTAATCATAGAAGGACACGTCATAGTCGTGACAAATGGCATCTCATAATGGCTCCATTATAAAAACGACATATCCTACCATTCCGACCATAGTATGGAAAACGACATCTAATAAAAAGTAACTTTTTATTTTTAATTATTCTTTTTGGTTGAAATTTCTAAAGGATAACGTTCGAGTCTTTTTGTTTATTTAATTTTTTTTAATAAACTACTTGGCATTTTGTTGAGAAACATTGATTTCATTCACTACGTTTTAACTCGTAATTTACAACATCAACTACTACTTCCAACCAAAATAATTAAAAACAAAGAAGAAAAATACTACTCCGAATCAAAATAACTAAAAAAAGGGTAGCCCAATTCTAAACAGAGGGGGAAGCAGTTTTTTTTTTTCCCTTCAAAAAATAAAAGAAGGAAATAATGTTACACAATAAAAGAAGGAAATAATGTTACACAATATCTTTGTCAATTGTCTTTAATTAGTTTGAGAAGTGGCACTCACGCCTTGTATAGGACTAACACAATGTACCAGTTTTCCTCCCTTTGATTTACCCCTTTGATTTTTATTTTTATTTACTTTTTTCTGAATTATTTTCTACAGAGGACAGAGGATCATGGAAGTTTGAAAACTTTTTTCTGTTGGAAGGACAAGACGCATCGAATTGATAAGACCCCATGCATTGACCGTCAAAATACCCTTTGACTAGTCTTCCCCCCACTTCGATATCTTCTCTCATTTTCTTCTCTATAAAAAAAAATACAAAAATAATACTGTAAAAGCAGGTCACCGGAGCGAAAAAGATAAGCAAGATTCAGAGCTCAAGTAATTTTTTTGTTTTTTTAACCAAATTTTTTTTTTAGAGATAGTTATTTTATTTTGAGTCATATATTGTATAAGTGACACAAGTACACTAAAGTCAAGATATTTATTTATAAACTGATTTCCTTTCCATTGGAAGAAGGTGATAAATTTAGGTTTCTACGGTGTACTACCAAAATAATAAGTACTAATAAAAGGGAAAACAATAGAAAAGAATATACATTGGAAGATTAATTGCCATCAATATAAAAGACTCAAAAAATAGAAACGAAATTAAATTGGATCTCCTTGTGTTTTTTCCTTTTTCCTTTTGAAAAAGGTATAGTTTGGTATGTCATCGGGAAAAGAAAGGGTTTATATCACCTGTCTCCCTAATGTTTTTCCTAAGTATTAATTCGGTACTCAATTTTTTTTGTTTTTAGATTCTTGGCTTTTCATATTCAGATCACTTTAGTTATTTTTTAACATAGTTAGTACCATTTAAGTCCTTGATTTTAGATTTTTACATAATGTATCAATTAAGTTTTTATTCTTTATTTTTTTAGCTTTTGACTCTATGATTTTTTTTTTTGTAACATTGAGGTCATTTTGAATTAATTTTAATTTAAAATACAACTTTAATCATATTGCACTAAATAATTATTAAAAATTGCTAAATTCAAAAGAAACACCAAAATAACTCAATTAAATATCCATTAAAATACATATCAAAGCCTATATTTTTTTTTTGTAATTTAACATCTATTTGTCAATTAAGAGACTATTTTAAAAAGATTGTGAGTTCATAAAATTGTAGAAAATGAATTTCACGATTATTAACAAAAAATTATCATTAAATAGTATTGTTTTTTGCTTGTTATATTCATGTATAAACCTGATTTGTATCTATTTATAAATATTAATTTTTGCGTTATTTATTTATTATTATTATTATTGTCAAAACTCATGATTTTCTATAAATTAATGTCTACTTGTTATTTAAGAAGTCTTTAATCTTTTTTATTATTTATGAGTTTTAACTATAAAAAAAATCGATGAGTTTATAGAATTAGAGAAAATGAATTGTACCACATTTATTAAGAATTCATAATTAAATCGTACAATATTGTTAGTAGTAAGAATTAACTAAAAATAATATTATTATTTAGATTATCTTTTTTCAAAAAACGCCTTGTTGATGGTGAAGATTCTGTTGGAAGTTTTCATTAATTTATTTATTACAATTTGATTAGAGTTAGATTTTAACTCAAAATTAATTATAAAAATCTAAGTATTACAAAAATAAAGATTTAAGGAGTCAAAGCTACAAAATTAAAAATAAAGACCTGAGTGATGCATTGTGTAAAAATTGAGGACCCAAATGATACAAAAATGGCTAGCGAATAAATAAATTGGATGAAAAAATTAAAAAAAGGGACTAAAATTATATGAATGTAAAAGATTGAGATCTAAAACTAAAAAAAAATAAAAATATTGGAGACGCATGCGATATAAACTCCGAAAAAAATAACAATTCGGCATTTGAAATTGAACGTGGAAACTAAATGAGTTTTTCTTTTTCTTTTTTTGTCCCGTAAAAAAAAGAAGCTAATGATCAAAATATTTATATTTCTTTTTTTTTTTGTGGCGATAAAAGTAAAAGAAATAGAATAAAGGGATAGAAGGATTTGTATAATACAAAAGTCTAAAAAGGGTTGTATCATGATTTAAGGGCAATTAACTAATTAAGTGCATAAAAAGGTGTAATTTAAGTGCAAGTCCCAAAAGGAAGTGCCGTTTCTTTTGGCTAACAACTACTACTACGTCTCAAAGAGGAATCAAAGATATTTTAATTTGATTCCCATGCAATAAACGAACCGATAAATATTTGTTTTTTTCCCTAAAAAATTAATAAGTAAATTGACCAATCAGCTCCCAGTCAAACCACGAGTCTGTAATTCAAAATAAAACCCCAGCCACTGGATTTACATCAAGCACAGCCAACCGTCGTTTTGGTTCCCAAAGAAAAAATAAACCAAAAATGAATAAAAAAAAAAAAAACCCCACAAAGAGGCCCCACTAAAATTGGGAAAAAAATTAAACAAAATCGGATAAATAGTATTGTTTACTCATTAAGCTTAATAATTTAATTTTTGGGTATAAAAGGTTACCTTGGACTCACCAAAGTTGAACCCATAAAGCCCAAAATACAGTCTCACACAAACCATGAGTCAGTGAGAGAGAGAAAGTAGAGAGAGAGAGAGAGAGCGAGGGACTTAAGGCGGTGGGTCTTCTGGGTTTGGTAGGTTTAGGTTTAGGGTTTTTGTAGATTCAAAGTTTCGGCCATGGGGGAGAGAGTGACCGGGATTGTGAAGTGGTTCAACGATCAGAAGGGTTACGGCTTCATAACCCCTTCTGATGGCTCCGAGGACTTGTTCGTTCACCAGTCCTCCATCAGATCCGATGGCTTCCGGAGCCTCGCCGACGGCGAAACCGTCGAGTTTCTGATCGAGTCAGATCCGGGTGGTAGGACCAAGGCCGTCGATGTCACCGGCCCCAACGAGGGTCCCGTTCAGGGAACACGTGGGGGCGGAGGAGGCGGCTCCGGTGGTGGAGGTGGCGGGAGAGGATCCCGCGGTGGTAGCGGTGGCGGCTATGGCGGTGGTGGTGGTTATGGCGGAGGAGGTGGTTACGGTGGTGGAGGTGGTTACGGTGGTGGGAGAGGTAGTAGAGGTGGCGATGGTGGATACGGCGGTGGTGGTGGCGGTGGCGCGTGTTTTAAGTGTGGCGAAACCGGGCACTTGGCGAGGGACTGCGGTAGTGGCGGCGGTGGATATGGTGGCGGCGGCGGAGGAAGGTATGGCGGCAGCGGCGGCGGCGGCAGCGGCGGCGGCGGTGGGAACTGCTTCAACTGTGGTGGGTCTGGACATTTCGCGAGGGAGTGCCCAAACAACCCTCGTTGAGCCAAAGAATCGTAGTTGGTAAAGGGTGCTTACCTATAGGGGCATTTAATTGCTTTTGGAGGTTTTATTTTAATGGTTTGGTGAAAACTCTTTTGCTTTAAGGGTGTTTCTTTTGGGTCACAGTGTGGCCTTTTCTTTTTCTCTTTTTTTACCTTTATCTTTTATTTTCTAGTGCTGGGCCTGTCCTTTGAATAGGAGTTATGATATTATCGGAATTACTAGTGGTCTCCAAATTAGTAATGTATTTCTGGGTTTTAATTATGGGCACCGTATATTTTCAGTGAGCTACTACTACTACTACTACTACTACTACTTAGTAGTACTTAACCTTTGCTCCATTTCAAGTGTGTATACACATCATATAATATATGCTGGTGTTTCTTAATCAATTTTGTTTCGATTTACTTTTTTATCCCCCATAAATAATGCCCTATTGAAGTACTTTTCTTAGCTTTCAATTTATTGGTACTTGATAGCATGAGATTCTCGTGGAAATAATTAAGGGATATGTTCTTGAGAGGTAGGATGCCTTGTCTATCCCTCCAATTGATATTAATTTAAAAAAATAGTAAAATGAACCTTTCTATGAAATGAGTAATTACTTACTTTTATAGACTCCCAGATTTTGTCGCGAAATGGATGCCCGTGGAGCTTTGTTCTTTCTTTTTCACAGCAGACGAGATGGGTCTCTCTCTTACCTTTCCTTTTCCTTGATTCCCCCCAAAAAAAAAGACAGGAAAAGGAAAAGGAAAAGGAAAAGGGATTTCCTGATTGGATCGTAGCTATTTTAATAATTCTTCTTTTTAGCTATGTGGAATGAAAATTTCGTCTCTTATTCTATTATTGTGCTATGAAAGCAGCTTGTTTGTCAAGGTGAAAATAATTCGAAGTGAAAGGAAATAAAGTTGAGACATTTTAGTCGTTTTGATTACTAGCGGAACTAGTAAGTTTGCTTCTTGATTCTTCATTATATATTTTCTAACGAGATGCCAAGCATGGCTTAGTCAAGTGATGTATATGTTTGATTGGCAATGTTTTGAAGTGTTGGTGCAAATACGAATTTTTCTAGAGAAGGAAGAAGGAAAGAGAGGTCTTTAATGGTACATAAATTACGAACCAATCGTACAAGAACCCGTTTGGCAAGTAGGTATCCACACTTCATATACTTTACCTAATTCCATGCGCGGAGAGAGTGAGCATGTAAATCTATGCTAGGAAAGTTACTCTAGCACTGGAAAACCTCTTAATTACTGATCAATATTCTTAGCTGGGTTTGGGTCTCTTAGTTTGAGGCCCGGCCAACCTAGTTTGGACCTTAGGCTCCACTTTTTGGGAAAACCTTGGGCCTTTCTTGCCACAAAGTGTCGTACTAGCATGCTTGGTACTAGTTAGGAAGATTAATTGAGAGGCTTGTTTAGACTGTCGTCCAAGTCAATAATCTATGACCCATAGCGGTGTGGAATCTTGATCCAAGTTTCTAGTTTGATTTTTTTTTACCTCAAAAATAAGGAATCCTTTCACATAATTACATATCTGCGGAGAGTTTTCGATTTTGCAAGTAATATTAAACATTTTTTTGAATGGTCATTGATACTTTAGGACCTATAGAATTCCTTGTAAAGTCATAGCAAACGTAGCTTAGCAAGTCTTAATCATTTAGGAGTTAAACATCGGTTATTTTCCAATCAAATACCGCGTTTGGTTTGGATTATAGGTTCCACCTTATTTGGCTTAAATGTTGATACATTTTTATTTTTTATTTTTTATTTTTACGTTTTGGACAAATATGTTATGTTTAACTAGCATATATTCGCTTGATTCAATAAGACTTAAACAAATGACATCAATTAATCACAAAACTTGACAATAAAAGTCTTATTATATTAGAACTAGAAACACAGACCAATTTGTAATATAATTATATTTATGTTTTAAGCGTACATGTATATATTGGGTTGAGTTGGTTGTATTGATCAATTTCAAAATATCTTATCAAAGCCAATTAAAATCGACTATCTAATTTTAGGGATTGGATTAGATTGGGTTGGTCCCTTTAATTTTAAATTTTGGATCAAAATTGGATAAAATTGTCATCCTATCAAATTGGACAGTTTTTGTAAGCCTATTCTTGTGAAACTTATGGGGCCAGCAAAGAGGTATAAATCCTAATTTTCAAAGTATCAATCAAAACCACCCAAGAAATCTACGTCCTTCAACTTCAATAATATTTTATCAATAATGCGTTCCTTCAATCCTCAGATGGTTGAAAAGGTTTTTCAGCTTTGGCTGCCCATTCCAATCTAAGATGCCTTTGTGGGACCCGTTCCTAAATCATATACCACGTGGACGATTAAGTGACAGAACAGGTCATAAATGGGGCACACCATCCGACACGTATCTAGAGTGACCAATTAAAGGTCACGCGAGTCGCACGTGGTACCGCATAGGCCCATGAGCTGTCCGAGGCTAGGGACGAACCCATCCCAGACCCTGAATGGACTCGGCCCAGTCCGATTCTTACCTCGACAGCTGGGAGTCGGGAACCTCAAGGGTCTTCCACCAGAGTACAGTGGGAAGCAACTCACAGCTCCAGACCCAGACAGAGCATTTAATGCAATCCTGGGTAGGTGCGTGCATTGGGCATGTCGTCCTGACAGAACGGCGGCTTGTCAAAATCTCACCCCCGATAGGCTAAAGTCGTAGGGGACGGCGGAAAACAGGCCGCGACGATGCAAGGAAGGTCACGGTAACCATGACCCGTGATTTCTGGAGTAAGTCATGATGGAAAAAGGTACTCGATCTTGGGATTGAGAGCCAAAAAACTTCCAATCCCAGGATCATATGTATGTAAGCCTTGTTTCCTCCCAAAAGGGAGAGAAATAGAGAAGAGACAATACAATATACAGAAAACATTGTTACAAGAGAAAAATGAAATCCTTGCTATTCCATCTCAGGGATAAATCACTGACTTAAGCATCGGAGAGTCTTTGCAGGTGGCCACCCCCGTCTCCCCGTCTCAGCCTAAAGCTAAAGATATTCCGGGATAGCAGGGACACGTAGACAGTTGGTGAATACCTCGTCAGCAGTTCAGAGACACGTGGACTGCTGGTGAAAACTGATCCAACAGTTTGGCGCCGTCTGTGGGAAACAGTTGAGCACGAGAAAAGAAACAGGAAGCCTCACGATCGTGCTCTCCCCGAGCAAAAGGCCATACAACGTCGAATGACACCCTCAAGAATGACAACTATGAGCATACGTCCTGATGCCGAAGGGAGCTCCCGGGAAGCACAACTAGGTCTGGAGCAAAAGCTAGATCAAATGCTTGTCGTCCTGGTAGAAACAAACTGGAAGGAAGAGATGGCCTACGAGGTCGTCCTGGGTTTAAAAGATGAAGTCGCGGAGGTGCGCAGGGATAACGCCCGCATCGAAGAGCTGCTGGCAAGCGAAGCCAGGAGTGGGCGAAAGGAGGACTTTGACGAAGAGGTCCAACAAGAGTCTAGGGGCCAACTGCCAATAGAAGTCCCCACCCCATCCAGATCGCAGATGTAGGGGGAGCGGCAGAGCCAGACAAGGCCTTTCCGGGCCGGAGCAGCATTGGACAGAAGGCACTAGGAAGGCCCAGCAGGCGTACTTCCCAACTGGAAACAAGAGATGATGGTAGAGCTAAGTAAGAGGCTCGGATCCCATCACAGCCAGACCCCCGATGATCTAGCAGAGCAGACTGTGCGAGGAATCAGTCGGACGGCCTTCGCCGATTGGATCCAGTTGGAGCCCAAGCCGAAGGACTTCACAACCCCAACCTTCAGACCGTTTGAGAGAAAGACTGACCCCCTTGATCACATATACCACTTCCAACAGAAGATGACCTTGGAGAATAGGGACGAGGCTGTGACTTGTAAAGTCTTCACAAAACCTGGAGAAGTCTATAAACGGGTTTGAAGACTTTTGCAAACTCTTCTTAAAGTAGTACGCGGACACCCAGAGGCAGCAGAAAACCATGCGAGACCTCGACCGGTTGGAGTAATCTGCGAGCGAGACTCCAAGGGAATATTTGTCGCGTTTCCTGGAGGTAATGTCCTCAGTGCACAACGCCGACTCGGTGCAAGCCACGAGCTCGTTTGTCAGGGGCTTACAGCCAGGGTCGATGCTGTCGGACCATCTGCTATTGAATTTTCTGTACGACATGGCAGATGTCTAGGCAAAGTCGGAGGGGGTATTTAGGGTGCTAGAAAGCCACCAGAAAGCGCCCAAGGCCTCTGCGCGATAACAACAGCGCCGGCGCAAGCCTCGATCCCGCAAGGAATGAAGAGGCTTGTGTCGGCCAGGGGCCATCTCTGAAGCAGGAAGCCCCAGCTCGAGGCCGTCAAGAGAGCGGTAAGAGGAGGAAGACGTTTAAGGATTCTCTGCCAAAATATGAGCTCAACACGCCGATCGACATGATCTACCTCCAGAACAAGGACGGGGCATTTTCAAAGACCCGCCCAAGTCCGATGTTCCTGAGCATATGAAAAATAGGAGCAGGTACTGCCAATTTCACGGAGATCATGGGCATGATACCGCCAACTGTCGTAGCCTTTATTCATAGGTTATGATGGCAATCCAAGCTGGAAAGTTAAAGCAGTATGTAAAGACGGGCGGGAACCAGTCGAAGGAAGACGCCGTCAGACCCGAGAAGGGAAAGCAGACCCAAGCCTCTGGGTCGGGAGAACAAACTTTGAGGATAGTTCCAACGATCATAGGCAGACCGGAGCCGACCCAGGGTCAGGAGGATAAAGAGAAGTGCCGAAAGAGGACCGAGGAAATGGTGAAGCGCCTGAGGGGGATGGGCCATTCCGTGAACCATATGACGATGGAAGAGAGCTACGCCTCAGTTGCCCCCATCGCCTTCACCCAGCAAGACCTGACCACGGTGCGCCTGCCTTATAATGACCCCTTGGGGATTAAGCTGCAGATTGATTCCGCGTTGGTCGGGAGGGTCCTAATCGACGGCAGAAGCAGCGTCGATGTTCTGTTCCTTAGCACGTTCGAGAGCATGGGCCTGGATCGAAACGCTCTCAGGCCGACCTGTCAGCTACTATTCACCTTCAACGGAGCTAGGGTCAGCCCTTTAGGTGTCGTGACTCTGAAGGTCTGCACTGCGGAAAGATGTCTGGACGTGGATTTCGTCGTCATCGACTGCAAATCATCCTTCAACGTCATCATGGGAAGAGGGTGTATCCACGCCATGCATGGGGTCACCTCCACCCTCCACCAAGTCTTGAGATGTCTATCAAAGGATGACACTTACACGATAGATGTTAAAGGGGACCAAGCCTCCGCGAAGAAATGTTTTTCAATCGCCCTGAACGGGCCCGAAGCGAACGCGAGCGTCTCGACAAGGGACAGATAGCAATCAAAGGACCGCCTACCGGCGTACATGAAGCGGATCAAGGAGGAGTCTAACAGGCCAGAATCCACAATTGAGGAGCTAGTGGTGGTCCCTTTGAAAGAGGCAGAGTTGGGGAAGACAGTCTTAATCGGGGCCTTGCTGCCCGAGGAAGAAAAGAGCGAACTGTTGGGGTTCCTTAGGCAGAATGAAGATGTCTTCGCATAGTCCCACGATGACATGCCTGGGATAGATCCCGCACACACCTGCCACCGATTGAATGTAGACCCCAATTTCCCCCCGGTCAGACAGAGGCCCCGAAGGTTTGCGCCGGAGAAAAACATGGTGATCAATAAGGAGGTAGAGACGCTACTGGAGAAGGCCTGATCATGGAATGTGTATATCTGTGCTGGGTCTCCAACTCGGTGGTGGTAAAGAAGAAAAACGGCGATGACTGCACTTGCATAGACTTCACTAACCTAAACAAGGCTTGCCCGAAGGACAGTTTCCCCTTGTCAAGGATCGACCAAATGGTCGATGCCATGGCTGGCTTTGACAGGATGAGCTTCTTGGACGCCTACTCTGGATACAACCAGATTCCTCTATACGAGAAGACTAGATCCACACGGCGTTCATCACGGAGTGAGGTCTGTACTGTTATAGGCGTATGCTTTTCGGCTTGAAGAACGCAGTGGCGACCTACCAAAGGCTCATGAACAGAATGTTCACTGGGCTGCTCGGGAAGACGATGGAAGTCTACATCGACGACATGGTCGTAAAGAGCAAGGAAGCCTCGGACCATCTGGGACAACTGGATGAATATTTTCAAATCCTGAGGCGATACCGGATGCGTCTGAACCCCAAGAAGTGCACGTTCGAGGTGTCTTCCGGCCAGTTCTTGGGACCATTGTGAGAAGAAGGGGCATCGAGGCCAACCCGACCCAATTGTCCTCTATCGCAGACGAGAAAAGAACTTCGACCGTTCGGGAGGTCCAGCGCTTGACCGGAAAGATAGCCGCCCTCAGCCGTTTTGTCTCCAAGATGTCTGACCGATGGAAGCCCTTCTTCCAGTGCATAAAGAAAAGCCCCACGGTCGTCTGAGGGAGGAGCAAGACAGGGCACTGACAGAACTCAAGCTGTACTTAAGCCATCCGCCTATTCTAGCCACCACAGCAGAAGGGTAGCACCTATACGCGTATTTGGCAGTGTCCAAAGTAGCGATCAGTGCTGTGCTGTTCGTCGAGGAAGACGGCAAGCAGAAGCCTGTATTTTACACGAGCCGCATGCTCCTGGATGCCGAAACACGATATAGTGTCGCGGAAAGACTGGTCCTAGCTTTGGTCAACGCTAAAAAGAGACTCAGGCAATACTTCGAGGTGCCCCCGATAACAGTGTATACAGATTTCCCCATCCGGAAAATCTTGACCAAGCCGGACCTGTCGGGACGACTAACCAAGTGGGCCATCGAGCTGGGGATATACGACATCAAATATCGGCCTCGAATAGTGAAGAAAGGGCAAGTCATGGCGGACTTCTTGGTAGAAATCCAATCCTTCGGCGAGCCGCACGACCCGCTTCAAACGTCCATGCCTCACACCCCTTCAGCCTGGACCCTCTACACCGACAGATCCACGAACGCCTCGAGGTTAGGTATCGGGATAGTCTTGCAGACCCCAGCAGGACTCAGGATAGAGAAAGCTTTGAGGCTTGGTTTCTAGGCGACGAACAATGAGGCGGAGTACGAGGTGCTACTGCTAGGCCTTGAATTGGCTATGCACTTCGGAGTAGAGGACATCGTGGTAAAAACTGACTCGCAGATGATCGTGGGTCAGGTCAGGGGAGACTTCGAAGTAAAAGAGCCAAGGTTGCATAAGTACTTCTCCCGAGTGATGGGGGCGAACGCCCATTTCAGCAGGTTCGATATCGTACAAATACCCAGGGAGATAAACCAAAAGGCCGATGAATTAGCCAAAAGTGCGTCGATAAGGGGAGCAACCGAACATACGGAGATTCTGCCAGAGGGCGAAAACGCAAAAGGCCCCTTGGAAGCCTCGCACGCCACGTATTTGCAGCCTACTCTGAGGGGGAGGGCTGGATGGGACCCATCACCCAATATCTGGTGTCAGGGAACCTGCCCGCAGATCCCCAAAAAGCGAGGTCGATCAGACTGAAGGTTGCCCGGTATACTATGGTGGCAGACAGACTGTATAGGAGATCAACGATGGGACCAATGCTGAGGTGCGTAGGCCCCATCGAGGCACAGAAACTATGGAGGAATTCCACGAAGGAGCGTATGGCAACCACTCTGGTGGGCGCAGCCTCGCCCACAAGGCCTTGACTGCCGGGTACTTCTGGCCATACATGATGATCGAGGCGGCCCAGTTCATCAAGAAATGTGACAAGTGTCAGAGGTTCGCCCCTGTAAAGTGTCAACCAACGGAGGAACTCCATTCGAACATAACTCTTTGGCCTTTTGCTAAATGGGGTTTAGACATTGTCGGAGAACTCCCCAGAAGTCCAAGGGGAGAAAGGTATGTCCTGCTGGCCACTGATCATTTCATCAAATAGGTAGAAGCCGAAGCCTACGTAACCGTCAACAAGGCAGACACGATTAACTTCATTTGGAAAAATATAATCTGCTGGTACGGGATCCCGAGAGAGATACACGCCGATCATGGCACGCAGTTCCAGAACACGAAGCTAAAGGAGCTGTGTGAGTTGTATGATATAAAGCTCAGCTTCTTATCCGTAAATAACCCTCAGGGGAATGGCCAAGCAGAAGCAACGAATAGGGCTATATTCAGCAATATAAAAAAGAACTTGCAGGAGTTCAAAGGGGGGTGGTTAGAAGAGCTACTGGCCCATCGAACCACGGAGCGAAGGTCAATGGGAAGGACACCATTCGCCATGGTATACCAATCGGAAGCTGTGATCCCAATAGAGATTGACCTCCCGACCCTTCGCTCCGAAGTGGCGAAAGATGCCTCATTGAACGAGCAGCAGCTAAGCCGCAACACAGACCTCCTGGAAGAAACAAGGGACATGGCCCTGGTCTACCTGGCCTTGTACCATCAGTAGGCCAGGTCCTACTATGCAAAGAAGATTAGCGCTCGTCGATTTAATGCCGGTGATTAGGTCTTGAAGGTCAGAACGGGAAATTTCTCGAAGCTAGACTCTAACTAGGTCGGGCCTTATGAGCTAATCAAGGTGCTTGACAATGGTGCATATGTCCTGAAAGAAATCAAGACTGGGAAGAACCTGCCAAACACGTGGAACTCCCAACACCTGAAGAAGTACTACGTGTGAGATGCGTCTAAATACTGTAACACACATGTGAATGCTTGTATTATTAAACAACTTAATTCCAAAACAGGTGAGGGTTCCCGCTCCACGAATTTATGCTTTGGATTGCTATGTAAAAGGGTCTGCCCACAGTGCAAGACCCCACGAGTAATTCGCACAAAAAATCGTACTGCGGGGATCACGTCGCTTGCCAACGACCCGAGAAAATGTACGAGGAGGAAAGAGCTGCGCAACCAAAAACTTGCCAGCAGACCTCATAAAGATCGTACTGCGGGGGTCACGTTGCTTGCCGACGACCCGAGAAAATGTACGAGGAGGAAAGGGCTGCGCAACCAAAAACTTACCAGCAGACCTCATAAAGATCGAACTGCGGGGATCACGTCGCTTGCCGATGACCCGAGAAGACCTCATAAAGATCATACTGCGGGGATCACG
>JXTB01000186.1:0-18603 GCA_002914805.1 Parasponia andersonii | reverse complement strand
TTTTTTTTTTTCCTTTAATTTTCTATTAAGTATGCATTTAGATCTAGTTATAATATCACATTTGTATAGTTCGTACCACTTGTTCTTTGATCTGTGTGAGTTTTTATTCTGTTTATTAGGTCTTGAATATTAAAAATTTTTCTTTGGATTTAGATTTATAACACAGATGAGTCGGTTTCTTTTCAAACGTGGATCTCATTTGGTATTAGAATCATAGTACTCTACTTACCAAGAACGCAGTCCAAGTGAAAGTTATTATTTGTTAGTGATCATTATTATTTTTTTCTCTTAAAAAATTGTGATAGCCCACAATCTTACTGTTATTGTATTTGTGATCTACTTTTCGCATTCTTTTTTGAAGAGTTTGAAATTGTTACCTTCCGTGCTTATATTGTAATTAAAACTTTTTAACTTTTATTAAAATATTATTCTCTTGAGGAGTTATGTTTTTATTTAAAAAAAATTAAAAATACGGTATAGTGCACTTGCTTATATTAATCTTTTTTCGGCTATTTACCAAAATATTGTATGTGATATGCGTTTATACCTGTAAATTTGGGCCAGGCCCAACGGACTGGCCCGCAGCCCGCGGGCAGGGCCGGACCAGCCCAGGTGTGAATGGCTCGGTTATGGCCCGGCCTCTAAGGTCGGGCCGATGGCCTGCATATTTTTTTTTTCCCTCTTCTATTTTTAAAATTTTGTCTTATTAATTTTAGTTATTTATTTTATTAAATAAGTAAGTATACAACTAGTAATTTTATTTTTTATTGAAAAAAATTCATTTTTTCATTTTTTTTAAATTACCGGACCGGGCAAGATTTGGCTCGGATTTAGCCCAGCCCGGAACTTTAGCCCTGCGGGCTGGGCCTTCAAAAATATTTTGCGGGTCGGCCCGACTCGGCCTGAATTTCTCCTGAGGCCTGAACGAACTGGGGCGGGTCGGGCTGCCCATATTTACAGCTCTATATGCGTTTGATGCAAAAAATATTACTTCAAATTTGTTTAGTTTCATAATTTATAATTATTTTATAATCAGTAATTTTGTTGTTGTCTTTCTTCATATTTTCTGCGATTTTAATAGTTTAGAGGAGTGATATGAAGACTTTTTTGGCCTTTGCAATATAGTGAGCAATATTATTAGGCACTTGTGGTTCTCACATATAGTAATAGAGGTATGAAAGACAAGACAAAATTGTTTTTTTTTTTTAACAATTGTTTCCAACTATGTTAAAAATTGCTCTATACGATTTTTTATTTTTATTTTTTTATATAGTATAAGTGTTTATTAAATTTGTTCAATTTAAGTTGATACAATTGGATCCTAACGTAAGAGGTCATAAAGAAATGGAAAAATAAAAGACACACTAAGGTTCGTTTTGAGTTGGATTTTGTTTTTTTTTTTTTAAAGAAGGTTTACTTTCTTCTCTTTGCTTCTACCTCCATTCATCTCATCTGGAAAATCCGTAGTATGGCGGTGGTTCATAGAGATGATCCGCAAGTTTTTTCTTTGCTTGTAGATTATTTCCAACTCGTACTAACCTTGTCTTGGCTGTTTTCTCTTTTATTTATTATTAAAAATTGAGATGTACGTAGTACGTAGCAAGCAATATTGTTCATTGGCAACAAAACTAGAGTACGCTTTTTTTTTTTTAATTATTTTTTTTGGGGTAATATTCCATACATTTTTTTTTTCCCACATGGGATCTCAAAACAAAAATGGACAAACCTAATCTAGAACAGAAAGCTTAAAAAAAAAACAGAAAAGAAAATACAAAAGATGTATAGTTTGTGGGTTTTTTTGGGGGGGGGGGGGGGAATTGGGGTTGGCCGAAGACAATATATAGAGTCTAGTACCATGACATTTTTTTTTAACTTAGTCTAAGGTCTAATCAGGCAGAGAGATTAGAGAAGCATTTAACGTGGCAAATGCGGATTGGAGAAAATCAAAGATGGTGAGGGTGAAAGTGGGGGTGGGGCTGAGGTGGCGGCGCAGTGTTGTTAAGCAGCGGCGCCGTTGCGGTGGGCGGAGGTGGGCATTGGTAACACTTGGTGAAAAGTCCAAATGTGTCAATCTGGTGTATGAAGTTTGTCATGCTCGCCCACCCACCGAATCCAAACCCAACCACTAAGACCCACCCAACTACAAAGGCATTAATCGTGTACGCTCCTACCCATCCTCCCAAGTACTTGCATGGTTGCTCCACCGCATTCTGCAATCACAGCCGTTGATCATAAAAGTTAGAGTGAGACAATAACTCTCAACATATTTTGGAGTAAATAACTACAATGGGTAATGTGGGGACCGTTTATTAAACTAGGACCGTACGACAAGAACAACGTATCAAAGAAAAGTCGTTTTACAGGGAGGAGGAGATTTCAATAGTACGAACCAAAATTCTAGCTCATTGATGCAGCACGAATCTCGTGCTTTTCAGCACTGTAAAGGCTGATATGTTTTTTTTGGTGAGAAAAAAAGAAAGAAAGAGAAAAAGTAACGTTTACAAACTCTCAATTCTCATAAAAGCCCATTAATTAGAAGTTAGAAAATGAAATCCAAAAAAAGCTTTTAGAAGAAAGAAAGAATAGTGTATATGTTGTCCAATATATTACTCTTATCCATTTTGGAGAAATGTCCGGGGCATGGTCAGCTATGCTGTAACCACACACGCTACCTTCTCTGCTCCTCCGATATCTTGTCACACATACATATATATATATATATATATGGGGCACCAATACAGTTATATTTTTTCTTTTATCTAATATCATGTGACTAATAAAAAATATATATTTTTTTATTATAAAAAATAAAAAATAGAAAAAACGTTAAGGAGGTACGATTTTTCATGTATTTTATTATAATTATTAAATCACTGTTAAATAGAAATCCAACCGTTAAAAAAAAATATCTAATAATAAATTAAAAAAAATAATTAGCAACCATATATATATTTAAGCCCTTAATAATAAGCACGATAACATTAATAATCGAGCTAATACAAATACCTGTCCTGTAGTATAACACTGATCAGTCAAATTCTGACCACTCACACTCCGCTTTGACAAAAGTGCTTTTTCTAGGATGTTCCTACGAGGCGTGCATTTTCATTTTTGGTTATAGTGTCGTGTTTTTCATTTATTTATTTATTTGATAATGTGAGATATTTAGTAGGGTAATTAATGAGTAATTAACTAATTACCTCTCTGGCAGCAGCTGATTTGAAGGTGAAGATGTGGGCCAGGGCAGGGATGATGTAGACAGTGAAACTAACAAGAAGTGATCCAACGGTGGAGTTGATGGGACCGAAGAAAGGGAAGATGATGGCTAGGAACCAGATGGGTATCACCACAGGCAATCTCGCCGCCGCACGCTTGCATAGGCTCTTGCACTCGTGCATTCCTATCAATTTCTCCCACATAAAGTATAGCGGCGTGCATGCAAATCCAAATGTGATAAACTGCACCATGACCAACCGAATTTCCCATCATTTCAATTATAAATTACAAAAACATGTAATGTGTATATATATTGTAAGTATCATAGCCTCATTGACAAACTAATGTCGGAATCATAATTATCAGTATTAGTATTCGTATATAAGTTTTGCTGACGAGGACGTGTGCTCTAATGGACAAAATTATAGTATGACTCACGATAGTCAGGATCGATCTATAACAAAACAAAGTTAACAAACTATGCAGGTGTAGATAGTGCATGATGCATATATAGTATTTGCAGATATGTGTGTTTTTATTATGTACCTGGTGGATGAGCATTAAAGTGACAGCCATGTCTCTGAATCGGGATTTGGGGAGCAGAGAGAAAGCGTTGGAGTGATTAAGAAGCATGTCTCCAAATGCCCAGTAGACTGCTGATGCGGATGGAAGTGTCAGTGTCAGCACATACAGGGTAGCCAGTAAGTATATGGCCTTGAATTTCTGAGGCTTCCACATGGCGTGCATAATTTCCCTGTTTCAAACCAAAGGTTTATTTTTTATATATTATAAGCCTTCATTAATTTTGTTGCATGTATTGTATAAGAAAATGCCATGCATAGTAATTGGGGTTAACGTCAAACATGGTCAAAAGTTGAACCAAAGATGGGAATTGGGGTAGGGAATGAGATAGACAATTAAGTTTTTGTCACGGGGCTTGGCTCATCATGGCCGAATAAGAAATGATTATTATGATTATTTTTTTTCTTGTATCCTCCTTGAAAAAGGGAAGTTGTAATTATAGGAAGACATTCGAATCTAAAAACTAGACTCCTTTTGGTCTTTTCTCATGATAAAAGCAAAAGCAATCAGGAGAAAGAGTTTTGGCTTTACCAAATTAAAAAGGAATAATAATACATAGGATTGTGCCCCCCACGAAAATAAGGACTTTTTGCCATCCACGCCTGATAAGGGCAATACGGGAATTTTAAAAAAAGTACTAAATAAAATAGTATATTTTGGACACATTTCAAACTTTTTTTTCTTAGATTAAAGATTGGTAATTAGATCTCATAGTCAGGTCTTGTCCAAAGAAGAGAAGGTTTAGTCACTTTCAATATAACGTAAAGCCCACGTTTTATGCTCAAAATTTGACCCTTTATCTAGGGACGACGGTTGGACCAAAACTTTGAAGGCCAGATAACAGATGGGCAAAGTTGAAAATAATGAAGAAAACATTATTATAAATTTAGGCTTGTCTTACACAGTGACGGCATGTCCCCCGAATGTGTAGAGAATGTTTGTGGCCCCGGTAAAATATAGGACCAACTTGGTTGGGCCGGAGTGCTTAACTCCCTCAATCTATTATACAAACACATTAAAATTTATGCATTAGTGAAGACAAGGCTTAAAAAGGACCAAAAGCTAGAAGCGTTTCACGAGTACATGTATATACATAGCACATTAAACAAAAAATGAATTTTTCAAATTATAATTATTAGTTACCTGGCCGTGGGTTAGGGAAGCGATGGTGAGGTACCAGGCAGTGTATGTGGTCATCAAGAGGCCCAAGAATGACCAGATTCTGTAGTTGTGGAATGAAGGAATAAAGACTGTGGTGGCACAACAAGCCCCGAAGATGTAAGTCCAAGTCCTCTTGTCCAGATTATCATTTATGTAATATATGTTACTGCGAAAAAAAAATAAATTAAAAATACCCAGTTACAGAAATACAATAATTAATAATTTGTGTGTTAAAGTAACTTTAATTTCTTTATTCCAAAGTTTTATATTCAAAATGAGGATAGAGTTAAACTTTAAGGTCAGAGATCATGTGTAAGTACCTCGCACAAGCTATTAGTTGAATTACAGATCCAAACAGAAGAAAGATACAGTTAAATGCCAAGCCCACGTTTCTCCAATGTTTCCCAAGGAGACCATCAAGAACTTCAAACCACTGTGGGGGAAAACAAAAAAAAATTATTGAAACCCATGTGAGCTTTGGACTAAACTAAATAACATGGTACTTAAATTAAATTATCTACATATATAAATGTCTTTATGTATATGTATCCATATACGGAACTAGTTTTTCAAGAATAATTGGTCTAAGAATATACTAACCTGGATGACATGGTTTCTGAAATCAGCTTTCTCTCTTTCTTTTCTTGTTCTGTATTCAACATAGAGTATGCTAATGAGATAAGCTGTCCAACTTCCCATTAAGCCATAAAAGAGCTGAAATAGTATGCCAGATAGCAATCCCAGCTGGGAAAACGAGTATGGCAACGTAAGCAGAACTTGAGCCACCTGAAAATTGTTGTTACAAGTTATAATATAAGTACAAAAGCATTTTAATCCACTGGAGAAGGAAATATATAACACATTATTAAACCATTGTTAACTACGCACACATGTATATATACAGCTCCACCGGCTCAATTCTCGAAAATAATATAGAAGAAAGTAATGAAATTGTATGTATAGAAACCTGGTTTGAGGCACAGCTAAACCAAGCATCATAAACAGAACCACCATGCCAAAAGAAATTGGAGAGCTTTGTTTTCATGTCTTGAGGCTTCCCTTCGGTCTCCATCTCTACATAATTTCCTACTATCACAGTCTCAACCACCTTATCAGTAGCCATTCTCCTCTCTATTTTCTTAAACACTAGTGTATTAATGGTGAATGAGGGTGAGTGATAGATTCGAAATGAGGGTGAAGAAGAGTAAATATAGTGGTGTACATATATATACAGGACACTATGGGTTCTCGAAGGTTGGGAAAGGCTGTGTTTGAAAGGTATTTTAGAGAGCGGTTTTGGGAAGCGAGTAAAATCCGCTTTATGGGACTGAGAGAGAAGTTCTGTGTGGTGGCTTTGACGAAGTCCTCTGCTTTTCGGGGCCTTTTTTGTAATTAAAACTTTGTTCTTTAGCTCATTATTTATACAAAATTAGTGCTCCTAAACTATAATGTTATAAAATATTAGTGTATAATCAACCAACATTTTTCAAGTCATTATTTAGGGAGCGTGAGTGGCCTGCCGCACGAGCGGGTCTTCACCCTTACCAAGCTGATTATTACATTTGTTTAGGTGCCTAAGCTAACCTTATTTACGTCCTTAATTACCATCATGCCATTTCATCTTGCAAACTACTAAACAAATTGTACCATGTACTAAAAATTCAAGAAGCAATAATACCCATCACGATTGCTGATAATATCTAATAATTGACATGGAAATTCTTATACCAACCAATATTATATGGCATTTTTTTTTATATATATATGTGTAAACACGAAGTTGAGGCTACAGTTATTACAACTAGGAAATGATATTCTTAGAAAAAGAAATATACATTAATTTGGGAGGTTATGATGGTAAAAGCACGAGTGGGCTTTAAGAAATAATTTTGTAGAAGAACAAGGTACTTAGGGAGAAGAAGCAAAGGATAGAATAGATAAAATTAAGCAATGGAAAGAGTGAAAGGAAATGAAATTATAACAAAGTAGACCATATGATTGCAGCCAAACGGGCGTGGTCGCTTTACATGAGAAAGAAAGCTGCTTTTATCACATGGACTTACCTTTCGGGACTTGGAGAATCCAGCCCTCTCTCTAGTCACATGCCCAAACCCCAATTGAAATTAATATTATAAATATCAAATAAAACCACCATTTTTTATTTCATACCAACACCGAAATATAGTTGAATTTTACTATTCTCTCTATATATATATATATATTAATATTCGTATTATTACTTATGCACACATAAGGACAAATATATCGACAGTATGAGAAAGCCATTGGAGAGTTGCAAGATCATGTGCCCTTGGAAAACACCATCTTCTTTAATATTTTTCTCTGGTTTTTTTCCCGGATACCGTTCTACTTGTTTTAATTTGGTTCAATAGTACATTTTTTTTGTTCCCTTGTCTTTCATTATTTAGATTCTGTTACCTCTTTATACTGACTATAAGTATAAACCTTTTATTTTATTTTTCTTATTAGGTGGCATAAGGAGTTAATATATTTTCTTTTTTTGTGTATGTACTTTATTATCAAGGGCAATTGCAGTCCCGTTGAATTGAAGCAATAATCTTTTCACTTGAAATTCTGATACTTAATTCTCTGACCATCATTAAATCTTCTATTTAATGTAAGCGTGTGAACTCAAATCGAGAGCTTGCTTAAAAGAAACTATAACTATTAACTATAAAAGAAAAAATAATACAAAAAAAAAAGATAAAACCTTGGAATTTATAACACAAAACTAAAATAGTACAAAACATTACAATAAGAAGAAAAATGCGCTATTATACACAAAATGCCAAAAACATTTAGATGCTCAGCTTTCTCTCTTTCTTTTCTTTTTTGAATTTGAAGAAGTCATAGTCATCACCTCCTGGAGAGATTATTGATTACCTTCCAATTCCATCAATCTAATATAGTAATGATGATAAACCATAATGTGTGTTCGTCTTTGTTGAAATTAAATAAGAAAAACAGCTAGCATATTTATGCAGCATAGATATATATTATTATTAGAGAATACAAAAGCATGACATCTCAGGTTTTATAAAAACTTTGTTTTGGTAGAGTGTAACATATTAATGGGGTTTGTAGGGCACCCCCACATTGTCTATAATCGTCTGGTCCTGGCTTTTCTAGCCTCTAGGACCTGAAACACTCCTTGTGACTTTTGTCTCCTTTGACTAATCTAGTGCAGTTTAGAGCACCATAGCCTGCATGATCAACCACAGGGACCTCACCCATTTTAATGAACTAGAGTAATTCAGTAATTTTTCTGGATAATTATTAGCCCATTTCCTTTCTCTACATCTTCCAAAGTAGCCTCAAACCAGAATGATATCCTACTGAAAATTTCAGTTCAAAACTGAAAGAACTTATGTGATGTTATATATTTTATATACATATATTTATTTATTTTCTTAAATAACTGAAGGCCAGCTATTATGGTTTTAAACACAATATTGCACAAATAAGAGTAGTTTTGAACTTTGATATATTTTCAATAATTGTTTTCTTTGGTGGTCAAATGGTTGAATATGTAAGACAAAGCATGTTGATGTTTTGAACATTGTCTTCAACCTCTGTTTGAATTCTTTAAGGTGGGAAAAGAGAGAGGGAGGGGAACTAGAGAAAACGACCCTGTTGTTATAACAATTGTACAAATATGACAAATCTAGACAAAGCATGTTAGTTGCTATAAGTTTTGTCTTTGAACTTATTTGAAGCCTACAAAGTGGGGGACCAAATTATAAAAGGTTTTATCATTGAATTTTATCAATAATTCCCATTTAGAAATGGAAAAGAAAAAAAAAATGTCATACGTCTCAAAAATATTGATGAACACCAAAACAATCTACTTATTATGATCTAGCGTGGTAAAGTTTTAGCACGCTAGGCCCATTTCTGGTGGAAATGGTAGGAAAATGTTAATGCTAAGTCAACCTATGATGGACAATAATTTCTTGAGCTACAGTTATTGAAATTACATGTATGAGGGGAAAATGACTATATACATATGGACGTTAAACTGATTGTCTTTTATATGTATCAGAAAGTCATCATACAACTCATCAAATTCTCTTTACTTAAATCCACTCTTAATGATGGGAATGCAATTCTAGGAACATCCTTAATGGAAAAGCCCAATAAAACTTTTCTGCTTCTTATTTGCTAATACTATATGCATTTTCTTGTTTAAGTTTAGTGAAGTTTTGCCTGAAAGTCTTTCAAATATGGCTTTTTTAGACTCAGCAATGATTAAAGTTCCAAAATGGGTCAAGCTTTTTGCCAATTCTTTTTCTTTTTGATGGTAAACATAGCTGTTTGCTGATGTTGATCAGAGGAGCACCTTCACTTTTTTGGTACTTAAGAGACTCGAGATTGGAAATCTACACTTGACCCTGAAATGAAATACAATTACAGGAAGTGGGTCCTTGTTCCTTTCTGCTTGGCATCAATTTGATTGTGGTCAACTCCATTTGCAAAGTATGTTCACTGTATTTTTATTTTATTTTATATTTTTTGGAAGGGTTGCAAGACAATTTGGTTGAAGCTATACATCAGCAAACACCATAATGTTTACTTAACTTTATGGCCTCCTTGTGAAGAGCCATTTTTTGGACCAAAGAATTCTCTCTTTAATGAAAATGTGTTCCACTTTAGTAAACTTTATGTAACACATTTAAAGCTGACAATTGGACAATAACAACTCAGGAAAAAATAAAAATAAAGTGAAAAGAAACTGCTCTTGCTTGTCTCACCTAATTTTTGCTGTTTTAAAGCAAATTAATTCCCTTTTACTGGCTCTGAAAATGACGTTGTTTGTTGTGAGTCTGGCAAAGAGAATCCTAGTTTGAATTAGAAGAAATGACCCCATTTTTCTCTCCTACTTGATCAATTCTATGTCCTTTTATAAAGTTCATATGTCACCAAGAAATGACACAGAAAATGGAACAAAATTAGCCCTTTAAACTCACAACCGCTGGAAAATGTTCAAGCCTAATGTAAAATGAAGTTTGTACATAATCATACGTTTGCTATGATACTGCTTTGTGGTTTTGACACACAGAAAAGGTTTTGTTAAGGACCATTATGAAGTTTGGAATGGTTTACAGCCTTAGATTTTGAACCCAACTCGTGTAAAGACATAATTATGATATTAGTTGGCACAAAATTAAGGAAAAAGAAAATGAAGGCATGGCTTTGCATAGTTGTTAAGATACAAGTCTTTATGAATGTGTCATATTTGTAAGCTCTTATTATGTTTATCCATTGTTTCGTTTTCATTCTGTCTGGATGGAAAAGTTCTAACTATATAACCAGCCAAATAAGTGGAGACCTACTAAATCAAATGGTGCTCTTTTGACCAAATAAGCAAATATATATGTATATAAGACAATTTCCTGATACCAGATACGTACCAAAAACAAAATGTGAAAGAACTCATAACTGAATCATTCATGGCGGGGGAATAAAACAAATTAAAAGTTCTAAAAGAGTGTTGATATGGAGCTATTACAAGTCATTACATTCATGGGTTCAGTACAACGCAATGGTCCAGTATCTCAGTGGGCTTGCCGGTTCTGAAGGCCCCAAACGGTGTTGTGCTAAGCCTTAGTTATTTGGGCCCAGTATTGAGAAGCAGCCTAGGATTCGGATGCGTTAGACTTGAGAGAAATTCATACTTTTCACGGCCAGGATCACCTCTCAACGGTTGGCCTAGACATGACGTGGCTACATGAGCTTGTGACACAACCCATCTCCTTTTATATTGGTACTCCCGCGCGACCTCTCTGCCACTACTCTGCTTTCCAATCCACCTAGACACCAATCCATTGCGTCGATATTTTCGGGTCACCGGAGCACCGGTTATGTCCCGCCCATCTCACCAGAACATCACCATTTGCTAAAGCCTAGTGGGCAGGTAAGAATTATGAGCTTTATTTGGTGGATTACAAACAAAGATAGTTGTTATATGACACTTAAAAACTGTAAGCTTCGGATTTTTACTTTTGAACTATATATTCATATCATACGCCAAATTTGTCTTTAGATGTAGATATTTTCCTTGGGAAATTTTTTTTATGTGACAATAAGTACAAACTACTACTTTTGCATATGGGATTATAGAATTCTTATGGGTTTCTTTGTGTGGTATACTGTGAATTTGTGAGTGGTGTGACTTGTGAGTGTGAATATTAAATAGAGTTTATGATGAAATGGGCTATTGTTTGATCCGTTTTGTGTCATTTATTTTGTCAATCAAAATTGATTAATGGGCAATGGTTACGGACATTGACCAATAAAATTTGATCGGGGAAGCTTGTTTTGTTGTGTCTTGCCCTTAAGTCCTTTTTCAGTGCAGAACAATGCCTTGGTTGTTTGTTTGTTTAGTTAGTGTTGTTTATAAAGTTATGCATCCAAGTTGGGAAAATATTGCTTTTCCAGTTCTTTGCCAAACTAATGAAGCTTCACCTTTAAGAAATATATTTCTAGTGTTTCAGATGGGATTTGAAAAGAACTGAATGCAAATTCAAAAAAAAAAAAAAAAAAAAAAAAAAAAAAAAGAACCGAGTGATTTTTCATTTTTAGCCTTAGATTGATCAAAATATTGCTTTTCAGCTTTACTGCATCGTGTACCCTTTTAGAGTTCCTATGATCATCCTTCATTTTTTGTCTATCGGATCAGATAAATTGATTTGACAATTGTCCCTTTGGTGAGCGAGAAGGCGAAATGTCTGCTGCACAGGAAGCAGTTGTTGGTCGCCCAAAGGCCGAGTGGACTCCATCTCGTGATGCATATTTGGTTGAGCTTTTCATTGAGCAGCACAATTGTGGAAGAACAGCTTACAATGAATTCAAAAACGAAGTAATTAGATCGGTAACCCGCGATTTTAATAGGAAGTTTGGCATGAATTTAGAGGAGAACCAAATAAAAAACCGCTACAATGTGATGAAGAAAGATTATGGCGCCGTTAAAACTCTTCTTAGTCACGCTGGCTTTGGTTGGGATGAAATTCGACAAATGGTTGTGGCTGATGATAAAGTTTGGGACAACTACATAGCTGTAAGTTACACATATTTACAAACTTTTATAATTCTTAGGATGAACATTAGAGACATATGCCTAAGTTCAAAGAAAAGAATTGTCCTTTTTCTTAAATACAATTGAAGAATCTCATAGACATATAATTGCAGATAAAAAGTGAGGCAAGGCCTTTTAGACGCAAGAGCTTTCCTCTTTACAACCAAATGTCGATTATCTTTGAAGGTAATTTTCTTTCACTTGTCGATCATAGCATTTTCCAAGTTGGCTTTTTCATTTCGGTGAGTCATTCTATAGCAGGAGAATCAAGAGCTATTGTGAAACAACAATTTCCAAGTGGACTACGTGTGACCGCTGAGGAGGGAAACAGCAACACCGAAACTGTCCGTTCTTCTGAGCCAACTAACCTCCCCGCACAGGTAGTTGACGGCACTCCAGATTCGGATTCAATGATTCGAATAGAGGACGACGATGATGATGATGGTGATGAAAGTAGACAACAAAAGAAGCGCAAATCTGAGGCTCCTACAACGTCCGTTCATAAAAGAAAAACATGTTCTAAAGTCAGGGAGACAATAGAAATTGCCTTGTATGAAATGTTTTGCTCAGCCAACTTAAAAGCTGCGCAACGAAAAGCATGGAATGAGAAAACATTGTACCAGAAGTGCCTTGAGGAGTTGCAAAGATTGGAGGAACTGGACGACATGGAATTTACAAGAGCTGTTAATGTTCTTAAGGATGACAAAAATGCAGTTGCATTCATGACCATAAAAGGGCCTCGACGTTTAACCTGGTTGAGGTCTCTATGGCCTGCATAGTTGTTATTTTACATTTGTGTGATGCTTTGGCTGTTGTAAATGATATATCTATTTTTACTTTCTCATTCGGTGACTCAGTTTCATCACCCCATTTGGTCTGTTTAACTTGAAAATCCTATGCTTCTTGGAGAGAATTATCCGTTAGTTATGGTTAATTTTCACTCAAGTTATGTTGTATCTAATACAAGTCATAATTCTATATTAGTATTTTCTCTGTATTGAAGTCTGAAAAGTGGAGTCTTTTTCGTCTTTACATTTTCTTTTTTTGTTTTTTGTTTGAAAGATGGGGTTAGACCCGGCAACCTCAAAAACAGAATTGCATTATTTTCTCATTCAAGTTCAATTACTACAAAAATGAAATTTCGCTGGCCTGTTTGGATCTGAGAGTGTGGACTATACATCCCAGATGGGATATGGCTTTTTTCCTAGGTAATGAAACTTGTTGTTTGAACCAAAACGTACAAAATGATTATGTAACTTGCTTGGTTGAAAGATCCCTACTGCAGTTTGTTTCAGGTTTGGGGTTCCACTTAGGTACGACTTAGGTGTCGCATATTGGCAGCCAGGTGGTTGTCACAGTAACAATTCGGAATGACAACCGGATGAATCATGAATGATTTTTCAATTATAATCTATGTTAGTCCCTTTAACCATTTTTTTCCGATGCATCCCATCCCGTATATTAACTGTGCAGTTTCTGCACCAATTATTTTTTCACTTTGAGTGATTTTTTTTATTGGTTATATTACCATCTAGTAATAAGTTTCAACACACTTACCATTGTTGCATGCTTTTGTAATCTAATGGTTAAATCACTAACTCATCGAATAAAAATAAATTTATAATTTAGTAAGCTTAGGTGTTAAGGCCAGTATCTAGTGATTGAAATAAAGAAAAGGTCACTAAATGCAAATTAAGCGCAACAATAACTTTCTATATATTAAAAAAAAAAAAGGCAACGCCGAAGTTTTTATTAATATTAACTTACTGACAAATATCATAAAAGTTGTAATCACCAAACTTTGTCTTTACTCCGTTGTGAAACTTGGTGTATATTTTGTATTACTGTATTACATCACCGGTCATTTTGGCCTTTAGGCATTTAAATTTTTTCTACTTAATTAGACCTCACCATCATGTTTATAATATTAATGATGAACCAATTTATCAAAGAAGAAAAACGAAATTCTATTTTCTTGTTCTCTTTAAAAAGAAAAACTAAAAAGACTAAAAAGTAAGAAGAAGAGCCAAACACAAGAAAAGTAAAGTAGAGTTGTTCTTTGTGCCTCTTCCTTCCAATAATTCTAATCAGAATATTTGACATCATTTTCTTCTTCCTCCTCCTCCTCCCCAAATTCTTTTTAACTTTTTCGTCTATCCGCTTATGGATCGGATCCTTCTCGCCGGGTCGTTTCTCACACTTCTCACTTTCTCTTTCGTCTCAGGTATAATTACCCACCAACAAAATCGCTTCAAAATTCAATATTTTCCACTTACTCACTAACTCAATTCTTGCTTCTTCTTTCTTTCTTTCTTTTCTCTTTTTTTTTTTGTTTTGGAATAAAAAAATTATAGTACAGGCAACGTCGTTCAAGATAGTCAACAAGTGCCGGACCACCATATGGCCCGGATTCCAATCCGGCGCCAACTCGGCTCCGCTCACCACCACCGGCTTCGCTCTTGAGAGCGGCGAGTCCCGGACCCTCCACATACCCAGGTCGTGGTCGGGTCGGTTATGGGGTCGTACCCATTGCGGCCGCGACTCCGCCGGAAAATTCTCTTGCCTCGCCGGAGACTGCGGCTCCGGCAAGCTCGAGTGCGAAGGCGGCGGCGCCAAGCCGCCAGCCACGCTAGCCGAGTTCACTCTTAACGGCGCCGACGGCTTGGACTTCTACGACGTCAGCTTGGTCGACGGGTACAACATCCCGATGCTGATTGTGCCCAGGGGAGGTACGAAAGGGGGTTGCGGCGCCACTGGGTGCCTCGTCGACTTGAACGGCGCTTGCCCGACGGCGTTAAGGGTGGCGCGTGGGAACGGGAAGGGGAGCGTGGCGTGCAGGAGCGCGTGCGAGGCTTTTGGCGATCCCCGGTATTGTTGTAGTGAGGCGTACTCTACGCCTGACACGTGTGGACCTTCGCCTTACTCGCTCTTCTTCAAACACGCTTGCCCACGCTCGTATAGCTACGCGTATGATGACAAGACTAGCACCTACACGTGCGCCTCCGCCGACTACGTTATTATTTTCTGCCCATTACCTTATACGAGGTAAATTTACTTATGGCCCCGATCATACGTTCTTTATTCACTTCAGATAAGGGTAGTTTTGTAAATTCAGTATTAAAGCATTTTCAGAAGGTGGCATGGCATGTTCAAGAAATTTCGCTCTGAAAACGAAGTGGGGACGGAATTATTTGGGGGTGGAGAACTTTTCTAGTGTGGCAGTCCGTCCATAATTTGGACTTTCTTTAGGGACCTCAATTTATTTGCTAATTATATTCGATTTTCCATTTATGACCGCATGTTTTCCTTTACGTAAAGCTATATATATATATATCAGGTGGTGTTATTATTTTTCTTTTTTGAAAAACAAGTGGTGTTATGTTGATCACTATAAATATTTTATTTTTTCGGTCTACTTCCATATTGTTGCGTGATATAAGTTTATAATTGTTGTAACAACTACTCGTGTCATTTATGCCGATGGTTCAGTCTCATAATTATAGGGCTGGTTTTCCTGCTCATCAAGAAATTTGGGTCTTAGCTAAGAGCCTAAGTGTTGGAGCGGTTTCACACCAGTCGTCCACGTGTCATGAACTGCCGATGCTGGATCCTCCAACTGTTCACGTGCCCTTGCTAACTCGCAAATCTCTGAACTCCAAGCAGGATCGGAGAGGCGGGGGTGGCTACCTGCAAAGACTCTCCGATGCTTAAGTCAGTGGTTTTTCTTTGCGTTTTTGGTAGCAAGGAGAAAAATATATTAATTCATAAACTTATCTATATTTCGTGTTTTCTTCCTTTTTTTTTTTCTGCTCTCAAACTGTCTTTTTTCTTTGTAAGTGTTCTTTTTTGTACCAAAGAAAAGCAAGCTGCCTCCTTTGAATGCGTAGCTTTCATATATGTAGTCCTCTGATCACCAACAGTGTTCTTCTCCATCTTTTGAAAAGTAAGATAAAATATATTTTAGTACCTTTCACTCCCCGATCTTTTTAAACCATCATGGGCCGGGATTTCTGTGACCTCTTCTGTGCCACCGCCGCCTGATTTCCGCCGCCTCCTATCGTTTCAATCCGTCAGGAGCGAGATTTGGGCACATCGCCGTTCTGTCAGGATGGCTTGTCCCTGCGCGCGCACCTACCCAGAAACGCATTAAATGCCCTGTCGGGGTCCGGAGCCGTGGGGCTGTCTTCCATTGCATCCAACTGAAGACCCTTGGGGCTTCTGATCCCTACGACAGTTGAGGCGAGGGTCGCTGTTCCCAGACAGCAGACCCTTGGGGTCTGAAGATCCTTGGGGCTTCTAATCCCTACGACAGTTGAGGCGAGGGTCGCTGTTCCCAGACAGCAGACCCTTGGGGCTTCAAACCGCCAGCTGTCATGGACTCGAGGTCTGACCGATTGAACCGTTTGGGATCAGCGATGGATTCTGCCTTAAATTCGGAAGACCCACGTGCCGATGTCGGGATCACGTGCGATCTGCGTGACCCTTCTCACGGTTCGAGGCTTGGGAATGGGCCCCACAACTGCCCCCATTTCCCTAATTGATAGATTCATATCTGTCAAGTGGGGAAACTGTCTTCTTGCCCCTCCAATCTGCGGGGCGCACGTGGCCTCCGCCCTTTCCCGATGTGGCGATACGTCATCTTCCTCGTTTGTGAAATCTGTTCGAAATTTAAAATTCTTGACTGTTCGGTTTCCAGAAAAACTTTCCAACTCCCCCTCTTTAAAAACCGCTACTGTGTTTATCGTGCTATCTTACCACGAATTCCTAACCACTCCGATTTCTCAACATCTCGAAATTTCGGCTTCCCTTTCTCCAAAAACTTTCATCTTCTCAGTTGTCTTTGAAACGATGGCTTCGAACCAAAATCAGGAACTGCAATCTATCAAGGATTCAGAGTTGGATTCATTGAGGGGGCAGCTCTGCTTCCCCGGAGGCGTGACGCTCCAAAGGGTTAAAGGCCCTGCAGANTCTTTAAAAACCGCTACTGTGTTTATCGTGCTATCTTACCACGAATTCCTAACCACTCCGATTTCTCAACATCTCGAAATTTCGGCTTCCCTTTCTCCAAAAACTTTCATCTTCTCAGTTGTCTTTGAAATGATGGCTTCGAACCAGAATCAGGAACTGCAATCTATCAAGGATTCAGAGTTGGATTCATTGAGGGGGCAGCTCTGCTTCCCCGGAGGCGTGACGCTCCAAAGGGTTAAAGGCCCTGCAGATTGGTACCTTCGGCCCTGTGCCCCCGAAGGTTCCATTGTTTTGGGTAGGAAGCACCTGGAATGTCTGCGGTTCCCCCTTCCCCCTCTAGTTCATCAGTTTTTTGCCTTGACGGGGATCCACCCGATGCAGCTGAATGCCAACGGGATAATGATTCTGATGGGGCTCTCTGTCCTGTCTGTCATCTACAATACGCATATCGACTTGGAGGTGGTCTTCTACGCCTACAAGCTTGTTCTCATCCCCAAGAAGAGCTCCTATCCCACCTTCTATCTCCAGCCGCTGCCCGGTCGCCACATCTTTTGGGGGCTGCCACGGTCGGACAAACTCTGGGACTCTCATGCCAAGCTTTACGCCGTAGGAGGGGCGTGGTGCTCCCCTTGGGTAAACGGGGAATACTTCCAGATCCCCTCAGTCTTCTTGCAGAGTAAGCATCGGACTATGACCTTTGGATTCGGGTTTCCTCACGGGTTCATTTCTCATATTATTTTTCCCTGTGCAGGCTCCGCAGAAGAAAACAGGTTCGAGCTGCACCCGTCGGCTGGGCGGCTCAAGGTCTCGAGGGAATCGTCATCTTTAGTTCCCCGGGGGAGTGCAGGCATATCCAGGCTGTCCTCAACCCACTTACGATGAACCTGATGCCCAGGATGGTCTCGTACCTTCCTTTCCCATTAGACACCTGGGTCATCACCAAGCATCTGAGGGGCCAGCTCGACGCCTCCGCCTTGAATCGATTTCGCCGGGACGAAGCTGACCGGATTACTATGGCGAGTCGGCAGGTTGCGGCCTCGAGCCAGCTGGCGGGCTCCAACGATTTGGTAGCGCCGTCAAACCTCGAACTCGAGGAGGCCGTAAGGCTGGTTGCTGCGGAATGCGTCAGGCTCCGCGAGGAAGAAAACACTGCCCCCAAGAGGGTTAAGGGTAAGTTTGCCTTTTGAATCCTTGAATCTTTGTGGGTCGGACTGTAACTGCAGACTAAACTCTTCGTCTATTTTCCGTAGGCTCTGAGGCTGGCCCATCCGTCGGCACTTCTTCACCCAAAGGGAAGGCTGCGGCCTCGAGAGTTCGGGTAAAGGCACCCGTTGGTCGGCGTCTCGTGGTGCACACGAAAAGGACTGAACCAGCAGCTCCTCATTCCGACGCCGGTGGGTCTCCAGGCGGGACGCTGCCTGCCCTTCTGGCCTCGCGCGGGGAGGCGATGGTGACACCTGGGCCGACCGGGGGGCTCGCAACAACGATCTCCCCCGTCCCCGTTTCTTGCTCAAAATCAAGCGCCGCTACCCCCGGCGGAGGGTCCGGCGATCTCAGCGGGGGAGCCCCGAGACTGAAAT
>JXTB01000185.1:677429-730990 GCA_002914805.1 Parasponia andersonii | reverse complement strand
TTTTTTTTTTTTTCAATTTGATCCCAGTTAGCCGGACCTCATCACAAGACAGAATCAGTCTTAGCTCTGATTATATATAAATTAAAATAACCACACTGCGTCGTGTGAATTAATTCGATTTAGACAATTAAGCAGAAATTTACTCCCCTAGCAATAGAGATCGATTGTAGGCTAGATGGGAGCTCAGAGTTTCTCAAATCTTCCAAGTAATTATAATTTAATGTGCTAATGTCTATATACTTATATTAAGATTTATAACTTAAAAATCACATATATATATATATATTTTAATTTTGTAACCCCATCAAATATTTGTGTATGTTATTATTTTTCAAATAGTTTGAACCTATATTACAATTTACAAACTTGTCTATATTCATCCTATAATAGCATATAGGTTCAAACTATTTTAAAAATAATAACATAGGTTCGAATTCAACCCCATGAACAAACCAAAGTGAAAACTTTCATTTCATCAACTCACTCATCATTTCACTTTTGCTTATTATTAGACAGTTGAAACTCACTTTGGATCGTTTAAGCTTCGTTATGCATAACAAATCATAATGGACTAAAATCTCATGTGGGGTGGTTTCCCTGTTTTATCTGGAAACAATAGATTTAATGCAGAGAAGATGTTGGGAATGCTAAGAAACAAGCGAGTTGTATTTGCTGGTGACTCGATTTCGAGGAACCAAATGGGAATCCCTACTCTGCATGCTCTCTACTGCTGTATCGAACAAGTCTTCCATCTACGAAGTCAATAGGAATCCAATCACAAAGCACTCAGGTTTCTTGGTTTTCAAGTTTAAGGACTTCAACTCTACTGTTGAATACTACAGATCCCCATTTCTTGTTGTACAAGGCCATCCTCCAGTTGGAGCTCCTCCAGAGGTGAAGTACGCTTTGAGAGTAGACCAAATGGACTGGAGTTCCAACCAATGGAGAGACGCCGATTTGCTGATTCTTAGTTCTGGCCGCTGGTGGACTTATGAGAAGACTGTAAGAGAGTAAGTACACATAACTTGCTTGACAACATTTTTATTATTGTTTTTGAAAGTGGAATGAATGGTATAGGTATTCTCAACCACATTTTGAGACCATCTTCACCCTTCATTTACTTTTTTATGCTTTTGGATGGAATTGGTTATGTTTAAGTCGAGTTCTAAAGTTGCACATAATGTTATATGATTTGTTCAGTTATTTGATTGAATTACTCGATCTCTGCTAGTTCAAGTTCAGCCACCAAAAATTAACATGAATTGTGTACCATATGTTAGGGGTTGCAACTTCCAAGAAGGGGAGGAGATCAAGATGGATATGACTGTTGAAGCAGGTTACCGGAGATCAATTGAGACAGTGGTTGATTGGGTTAATACTCAAGTGAACACGAAAAAGACTCGAGTCTTTTTTCGAACCTTCGCTCCAAGTCATTTCAGGTTTTTCATACTTTTGCGATCAAAATGTTATATTGAACTTTCGATTTCATGCTTCTTATTCATTTTTTTTTTTCATTACCACCTATGCAAATATATGATTGAGCACTGATAGTAGTATGGATGTAACAGTGGAGGTAATTGGAAACATGGCGGTCGTTGTCACATGGAGATCCTACCTGACTTAGGCCCATTGAAGGGTACCGTATCTTCCCATCTTGAAATAGTCTCTGACGTATTCTCACAGAAGCCGAATTCGTTGGAAGTGTTGAATGTGACAAACATGGCAATGAGGAGAAACGATGGCCATCCATCCATATACAACAAACCGCCTGAGAATCAGTCAGCATCTCATGGCCAAGACTGCAGCCACTGGTGCCTGCCTGGCTTGCCCGACTCATGGAACGAGCTTCTTTATGCGATCTTTCTTAAGCAGGAACTAATTTGGCCATGAAATTTTTGTGACACATACAGAGTTTCAATCCTCCGCTCTTTTATGTCCGAATTTTGCTTCACAAGAGGAAATGTCAAGGTATTCTAATATCTTGGTAAAAGTAAATTTTGACCCTTCAACAGGTATCCTGGTGTCTACTGAGGCGGATTAACAGCAGAGTCCTTACAAGATGTTTAAAATCTTAAGAAATCAGCGAAACTTCATTGTTTAATTCTTTGCAGCACATGTATGTAATCATTAAGCTATTCTGGAAGTGTTATTTACACAAACTTGACAGATTATACCCAAATACAGAATAATTACACATTGCCTTAACGCCTTTCTATACAAGTGTTCTTTATATCGAGTCAAAGACTGCTTTAATCTAAAATAAATTCGTAAATTTTTAGTCTATTGTTTCAGTACCAACTTGGTTTGCAGCTAGCTAACATGGAAGTTCATAATATTCTAACTACTAGAATTCATATAATGCGCCAAGCTAATTGCTAGGAGGACTTATAAGCAAAGCTACTGTCTAATACGTTTAGAGAATGTGCTCATGTCAGTGGTCGATTAAACAGTAATTCACAACTCCAATTACAGAATTTCAATTTATTTCCAGAACACTTTTAAGATTTAATCCCTTGGGGAAACCTAAATGTTGAGATCATTGGTTCAGATTTTGTTATCAACACGCTAGTCAATTAGTTGGTTAGACTAAACTAACTTATCCTATATTCAGTTAGGGAAACAGAGGCAATTAAGTTAGTTATTTGACTCTGTTATTACAAGTACTCTCTTGTTATCAGTTCTAGATATGTTATTGAGAGCATAAGGCTGTAATAGGGATTTGGGGCAGATAGGGTTTCAGAAGAGTGAGTTATTTGAATTTTTTCATGGATTCAGATTTGATCCAAACCGCGTAAAGTGCTCGGAGTCTTCCTCGTTAGATTTGCTTGATTTTCTATGCTTTTGTTTATGTCTTCTTGACAGTTTCTGGTTTAGCGAGTTAGTGTTCGATTAATCTTGGCGAAAGATTCGGGTTTAGAATCAACAAAAAAGATTCAAAGGATGTTAGGATTAACATGAACAGAGCAGAGACACAGTACATGGCAACTTGTTCTGCATTATATTCAATAGCGTAAAGTTAGACCTGAAAGCATGAATGAATATACTAGTACCAACTTAAAAAGTCTTAATAAAAACCAAGACTTTTTATATGTATTTCTTGGAGGGGAAGATAAAAGGTGAAAGAACCTTCGAATCCTACTAAAGCCATTAGTTGCCTTTCCATCACTTTCCGAGTCATGTTGGATCATATCTTTATCGTAACCTAATTCTTCATGATCCCCATTCTCATGTCATATATTGGCTTTTCGATTATCTGTTTCTCTCGTTGGAATCAAAGTGTCAAACTAGTGCTTCACTGAGTTAACAATAATGCTTCCAATCAATCAATCATTTCATTCATTCAAGAAATGTTAGGACTAAACCAATCAGTGGAATGAAACCTTTATTTTCCAGCAAGCACTAATACAGTGCCGTCTCCAAAATGCAAAATCTAGATAAAAGGTGGACAAGACTAGAAGACTAAGCAAGCAGAAAGCTAATTTCCTAAGATGGGCAATCCATAAAAGTAAACCCCACAAAATAGATGACACTGGCGCACAATACGTGATAGATACCACACTCAATCGGATAACAGGTCTCCTCCAACAAACACACAATTTTTTATTTTGTTAAACAGTTTTTCATCAATCGGTAAATGGGTATTGCTCATACCTAATTGCACAATCATGAAGCACAGCTCGAGCCCCTATCCGGCTTTGACACGAATCTAGCATAGCCGTTTTCGCAGCACCAAGACACGCGGCGCAGTCTGAGCTTGTGAGGTTTCGGTTACAAGAACCGTGACCATAGGCAAAAGCATTAGGATAAGGAGAAATGTTGTACGATTCATAAGTCTTGTGCTTTGGGGTTGTAGTAAGTAATTCCTCGAGAACATAAGCAAGACTTGTAGCAAAAGGATCCCCGGCGGTGTACTTGCCAGAGTTGCAGAGCACGGTTGTGACGTTTGTGTTTGGAATGCTTCTCACCATAGTAGTACCGTACAAGAGTACCATTATAATTATTGCAGCTCCAAATTTCAGATGATAGACTCCCATCTCTCTGTTTTCTTTTCCTCTGTTTTTCTGATTTAGAATTTGGGTTTTAATAAGACTATCATGTTGAGTCTGTCTCATTGGTTTTACCATCCACAATGCTATTATTAATCTTCTCTTTTGTCTTACTCGATTGGTGGCGTTTTGATTTATTCTTTTTTTGTCCGTTTCTTTTGTTTTTTTCTTATAGGAATTTCTTATTGAATCTAATAATGTAAATAAACAAGAGTAGGGCAAGTAATTGGTTAGTCGTCTTTCCATTCAATTTAGTATCAATTCTTGGAGCTAGCAAAAGAGCATGTAATTTTCTGATAGCAACATAGTTTGATTTATTTTTCCTTTTATTACAAAATAAGAGGTGAACATCGGTCTGTTTATCGGTTCGGTTAGGGTTGGTCGGTTGGGTTGGATTATCAGTTTCTTTAGAATTGGGCGGTTGGGTCGGATTCCTGGATAATTTGCTCACTCTTACTCGACTTAACTTCAAATTATGAAATTTTGTTATGCCTATGGAGATCTAAGTCTAAGAGTTAATCATATATGCTGTTTGTTCTTTTTGTACCGGAAGTAATTCTAAAGAGCTATTTTCCTCCGTTTTTCTTTCAAATTAAGTGTCCCTCACAATTTTTTATTTTATTTTTTCATTCTTTTGGACTCATTTATCAATTTTTCCCCCCTAGAGATTCATGATCAAGACATTTTAGTTCCAATTATATCATCGTTGTTATTTATCAGACAAAGAAGCGAAAAAAAAAAAAAAAAGAAAGAAAAGTTGTAGCTAGGGAGATGCTATGTATTGTTGCAACCTTAACTCGTTTGCTTAAATGGTGTTACTTACAAAACTGCTATGACAATCAGACAAAATGGTAATAATAAAACCAATAAAGCAAAATTCGAAAAGAAAATGGTCCAATCTCCATATGCTATTTATGCAATAGTGGTACAATAATATATATATATATATATATATATATATATAGTTCGATATGTAACTCAGAGGACTTCACAAAAATTTTAATCCGCAGTTGGAATTTTCTGACTTGCTAGTGTCAGATCGATATATAATGCGTTTTTTTTTTTTTTTTGGCTGAAGGATATGTAACGCGTTTAGTCAAGGCTGTACAACAACGTACATCCCCTTCCTCCACATTTTTTTTTGAATCATTTACACGAGTGTAAACTTTTTTCAACCAGGATTCTTCATATACAGCAAGCTGACCCCATCTTCTTTTTTTTTTTTTTTCTTTCTTATGTAGCAATAATTTAAATAACATTAAGCTCCATATATATATATATATATATATATATGAATATTTAAAGATCGATTGTGCTAATGGAAAGAAGCAAGTTGACCAATTTCTTCAACCTCCTTAGCCAATTCTTCAATCTTTTCAATCATCTCCATCAACGAGAAAACAGAGCTCGATATTGCGAGTGCTTCCACGTTCTCCAAATTCCCTAGCTTTGAATTAGTAGATACTACCGAGCTCAGCTCTACTCTCATCGCCTTGAGCTTCGGACCAATTAGCTCTCCTTGCTGGCATTTTCTCATCTTCATTACGCTTTCTCCAAGCTCTCTCAGGCTCCATGCAAGTGAAGACCCCACTGCTTCGCATGGCTCTTTAATCGACTGCCTCAATGGTGATGATGGCTAATAACAACACAATTTCCAACGTAACGATAATTAGTCAATATTATCTCATGAATTATATCTTACTGATATATAATACTCAAGCCTGATGACATTATAGATCATTCAACCCTATGTATCAATATCATTAAATTCTTGTATAACTTTTATGTTAATAATAAATGTATCTACCTGTCTAGGAGATTCAAGACAAATTTTTAGGGAAAGGATAGAGGCAGCAAGCTCTCTAAGGTGGTCTCCAAGTTGTAGGTACTTTCCCCACGGGTAATACAGCCCAAATTTTCCATGCCACGGTTCCCATTTTGCAAAATTTGCCTGTATTAGTATAAGCATTAAGATTTTTAGTAACTAATGACATTAAGGACGAGGAGTGAGTCATGAGATGAAATCTTGTATAGAAATTTGTGAATACCAATTGTTCATTCTTCGCTTTTGAGTTCAACACCGCTTTGCAACTACTAGTGAGACCGTTGGAGGTAGTACTAGGCTGATTTTCCTTGTCGCAGGCTAATCTGAAATATTCCTCCATGCATCCTATATTACGTACATATAGGTACACATTAGCATTATATACAAGTTTCTTTTTATTTTTTTTTTCCTTTTTTCGAAAAGATCAATCTTTGCCTAATTTGAATTAAGTTACTATACATTAGGGGGAAGAAAAAGAAAAAAAAGGAAAAAAAACAAAGTATGCTTGTAGCAAAGTAGGGCTTATAGCAAAATGACCGATTTTTGCTACACTGTACTATAGTTCAAAAGAACCTTTATTTTTCTTTTTTTCTTTTTTTTCTATATAAGAAGAATTAATAGAAAGGAGAAACGTGACACACACATATATACATATATATATATATATATTATAATTAACAATGAAGTAGCTATACCTTCAAGAGAGCGGGCAAGCTGTTCGAAGTTGGAGGCTATAGAGTCGTGAAGCTCATCGCTAGCCCATGTGGGAAGGATGAGTAAGCTTATGAAGATGCAAACGGCGAAACCCATTCCAATGGTAAAGAGACGTTCACGAGCTAATTCTAAGACCTTCTCGGCACGCAAACCAGATACCACCACAAGATTGAATGTTAGGATGAATATCAGTGCCCCATAGTCGTATCTTTTCTTTATGTTCGGTATCAATCGAGCGTATGTTGCAGCCGCACCTGAGATATTATTTTTTTTTCACATAGTAGTATTATTATATGATCATAAATATCATTTCTAACATTTTTATATGGTTATGTCCGACATAGACTTGTTTCTAATTCTAACTATATATAATAGCTAGCTAGCCAAATATTAGTAGTACTTTAAAGTAATAATTACTTTATTATTATTTAGTGGACCTTTCGTTGATAAGAAATAATATTAACTACGGCCTTTTTTAATTTTTAGGGAGTTCTTTCTTCTAAAACATATTAGGTAGAGTCATGGGGATAAAACCTGACTGCCATATGTCCATTTTAGATTAACTCTTGGATAATATGCCCCATAACCACAAAGTGAAAAAAAAAATGTATATACATATGTATAAGTAGATAGATTTTTTGCAGGTTATGCATATATATGCAAAACCAATGATGCCTTTTTATTAGTACATCCCAATTAATTTCTCAAATGTGGTGGATGTCACGACAGATACATATGTATATATGGCCAATTTATACACACGTACTCTCACTTGTTAGCTAGTGATTGTTGCTGTCTAATTTTTGTCATCAACCACTATATAAATCTACAGTGTGCCCCGGGGTGCCCTCTTCTAATATTATTAAGTACATAATTCTGTAGTACTTACTTTGCTGATTAATTCCATATATACGAGGCTATAACATTGAGAGTCCAATATTTACTGGAGCTATAGCGTTATATACGATCAGGTGTATACGGTAAAATTAAAATTTGGCACGAATGTATTAATTAGTTATTATGATCTCCAAGAGTATTGGAGCTACTTATTTTCATTTTCTTACTTACCGAAGGTAAATACACAGATGCCAACGATTACGGAGTTTCCGGTCCCACCAACTTGTTGAGCAAAAGATGCCGCTAAACACCCTAGTCCTCCTCCCAATATGGTACCAATTCCACGGTTTAAGCCTTTTCCAAGTGTGGCACCTGATCAAGTACGTAGATACGTTATTAAAATCATTGAAAACAAAATCTCACATATATCCATATACGTATGTGAATGTACATATGTGTAGACGCGACACATGTATAAATAAGTGCTTTCTAGCTATAGATAGGAAGTTATAATTAACAAACCTGCAAAGTACTCGAAGATGACCACCACAGTCATTATAGCCCACATGGCATTGTCTCCAACTTGCTCAAAGAGAGGATCAAGGAGATAAAGAAGCGAAACCAAAACCAGCGCAAGTCCAACCTTGACGCTGTGAATCAGCTTTCCCATGTCTTGCTTGTTACTACTTGTCTTCTCTCTAATGTAGGAAACTGTATTGGAAATGAAAGGCAGTGCTTTTGATTTCATCTGAGTACTTTCCTTTTTCATGGCAGCTGGTACTACTGGTTCAACTTGCGACTCCGGCGCGTGTGGAATTGATATTACCACGGCTGAATCCATTGGAAAAGAAGAAAAAAGATCAGCTAGATAGCTCCTTCTTAAGGTTGGGATCTTAATGATCAGTACTACCCCTTTAGCAGATGAAATATTATGGGTGTTGTTTATATGTATATGTAATGTATTGTTTATATTGGATACTTCAGATCAGTTTGGTGTTGATATTTTTGGCTACAATATAAACCTACTTATATACAGAGAGTATCCCATTTATGTCAAAAGTGGGAAGATACCCGTAGTGGTCAGCTCCTAAGTGGACAGGCCATTTCCACTTCTAATTTCCACAGAGAAACATATATGGCCTAAAAATTTGAGACAATAAAAAATAATACTTGCATATCTATTTGTATATGATTATTATGCTCTCTCTCTCTCTCTCTCTCTCTCTCTCTCTCTCTCTCTCTCTCTCTCTCTCTCTTATATATATATATATATTTATTTATTTATCCAACTGAACTTAGTGACACTAGTGGAACACGCTTGCATGGCACGAGAGTACCTTCTAATGTACATATTATTACAAATTATAACGTGGAGACTGGTCTTTTCGCAACAATAATAAATATAAAATTATCTACGCAATGCCCATGAATATTCACACCCTAGCTAGCTACTTCATTAATTGCGAGCTGATGTACTACTATTATTTAATGTTATCTGATTATACATACTGACTTGATGACTTATAGCAGTAGTATAATTAGCAGCTAGCTAGTACTTGATCATGTAATAAGGTGGTATATGTCACATATACATGTGTACATATGTATGCCTAATGTACGTTTGGATTAGTATTTTGTCATTGGCTACCGAGTGGATTTATCACAAGCTATTAGGGCCAAAACTTTGGTATTCTGAATACTACAATTTTGAGAACTTAAGTTAGATAAAAAAGATGAAAAAATTATTACAACAAGTTTGAAGTTGTTGCAACAAATGTTGTTTTTGCAGCAACAAAATCAGCATTTTTTTTTTTTATAGAAACCTTCTAGAAAGTGCTTTAACGTGAAACCATTTCCACGTTTGATGATTCTGGTGATTATACTAGTGAAATATAAACAGAATTTCGTATATAGTTGTTCAGTATGAATAGGATTTTTATCATATCAATTTTCAATCAATTCTTTTTATATTTATCATATATATTATTGATTATTTTCTCATTCTTTTATCCCTGATTGATATCTGATTGTCTCTTATTAATCAATAAATTTAGATAGGTTTCTAAAGTGAATTCATAAAGATTTTTATCCTTAATTATTGTTAGATATTTGCTCATCAATTAATTAATTGATTTGATTTGCTAAGTTGTTATTGCAACAACTCCCGGTACTTAAAGAATGATTAGTTAATTTTCTTAAATCTAGGCATTTGATTAATATTGATTGAGATATACTTTTCTAAGTTAATTATCAATCTTTGGCAAATTATTAAAGATTTCTAGCTGGTCAAATTGTGTTCAAATCGTATTTACAGAGCAATCGTGAATCTGGATATTTTTCTAATAATTATTTAAAAAGATGTTGCAATGACTTTCTGGTAGATTACAATATTTTTAGAATTTTGATTTTTTTATTAATTATTTTCTTATTTGATTTCAACTAATTCACACTGCTATGAACGACCAAAAGAGCTAAAATTCACTTATAAAATCTCTACTATTCTAAGGAATTATTCATGCACTTCATTGAGAAAAATACTCTTAGAGATAGCTTTTATTTTAAGGCATAGAGTATGTTCTATTGCCATTGAGTGACTTAGAGAGCTTTACGAATTTCTAGGACTTTATTGAGTGCATCTTATTCTTCAGGAGGAAGAATAATACATCTTCAGAAAGAGATAGATCCAGACCAATGAAAGGAGTTCATGTGAGAAGGATCAACAAAACGAGAGGAGTTCACTAAATAAGATTGGTGAAGTCATTACAACAGACTGTGGCAATTGAAAAGAGAGAGTCTTTTATTGCCTTAGTCAATTGGTATTTGTAATTTTTATACTTTACTAATTTGTTTAATCTTTAAGCGTAGTTCTGTGGAGTATGAGAGGTCTGAACCATGTTAAAAATATCTTGTATTCATTCTTTTTTTCCTATTCCTGTTGCAATATATGCACTCGTCGTTATAACAACTTTTCATATACATGTTATAACATAATTAATTAATTATTAAGTTAATCAGTTATTTAATTATTTAGTAATACCTAAAATAGATATTTCCCAAGCAATTTGGTTCCAAATCCAAGGTGTCGAGTGCTTTACAATAAACTTTAAAACAAAATTTAAAGTTACCAAAAGTTTGCTCCAATATGTTAGATACGAAACTTGATTTGTACATAGAAAATAAAAGTATCTTGCAAAAATAGTAACTATGTTAGTAGTCGAGGCCTGTGTGACATACAGTATCCTTAAAACTGATTCACTCTCTCCGCTAGAATGTTTGAGGAATCGCAAGCATCAGTTTCCCACGATACAATGACTAGAGTAGCAAGTGAAGTACCAATACTTCTACTCTATGAAGTGGATTGTTATGAACTCTAATACACTAAAATATCTAGTTATGAAATTTCTAAATTCTCTAAGAACTATAGCTAAAAAAACTAAAGAGCTCCAAAACACTTAGAACTAGATATTAAAGAGAAACGATAGAAAGAAATCAAAGAGGAGGGAAGCTTCTGATTTTTGGTGTGTGGAACGTGGAGGAGAAGCTCTCCTTTTATAGTCTCCAAGGAAAGACTTATTAGCAAAATCAGAAAGTTTTTTCCTTTAATCACAAAACATTTTTAGCCATTAACATAGCTATTACTAGCCTTAATAAAACATTAAATTCATGGCTTGGTAGTTTCGTGCATTAAACTATTACGAGCATTTTCGGGTTTTATCTGGTCAAAAAAGAAAGAAAAAAATGATCTAGACCATAACAAAAAGTTTGGCTTTCTATGATCCAATTTCCAATCTGGCATTTGTGTCTACAGGTGCAGGCATATACAAGTCCGTGCAAATTCAGGTCTAAGCCCGATGATTTGCACCCTTATACGTGCACTTAAGAGAGCATAAGTAGTAGTTATTCTTACCAATATCACAAAACATGAACCTATATATACCACTTGATCCAAACATTTCCCACTAATGTAGGACTCAAATATTTTCTTTTATTTTACCATTTCAATAGTGCACTTTTGAGCAACTATTTCTCATTTATTCGTACATCATTTAGAGCATGTGTGTAAAAACCCATTTTTTAAAGGGGCAAAATGGTCTTTTGACCAGATTTAAAAAAAAAATCAAATTATATACATATATACATTTCTCTCTCCTCCCTCTCATTTCGCTCCCCCCCCCCAGATCTCTCTCTCTCTTTCTCTCTTTCTCTCCCTCGTCTCTCTCTCACTCTCGGCCAAAGGGCAGTTGCCGCCGCGGAGGCCACCGTCCGGGTCGCCCACCGACCGGCGTTGACTCGCCGAGTTGTCGCGCACCTCTGCCGATCATCAGCAGCTGCCACCGTTCACCAGATCGCCGGAAAAAGCCATTGAAGCCGTTTTAACCCATTTTGGATTTTTGGCTGCCGGCGAAGATTCCAGCGTCCATTCGTATCGTCGCAAGGATCGTCAAGGTATATATATCTCAACTCCATACTGTCCAGATCAAAAATTGCCACTTTTGAGTATTTTGAGTTTTTGAATTTTAGTTTTCGATCCGGCGGTTGGATTGTGTTTTTGAGTTCATTTTTGGAATGTACTCAGAAAATAGGGATGTTTGATATATATATATATATACATTGTATGGTTTGGTGATCAGCACAAAAAATGAGATCGGACAGCCGAGATTTTATCTCGTTTTACGTGCCACCAGTTTGGTGTGGGCCTGGACCCGAATTGGACAAGTTATATGTTTAACCTAGTTATTTTGGGTGCTAGGAATTCAGTTGAGAGGTTCGTTTGTTGAATTGAAGCTCCTGTGAGAAAGTTGGTTTTTCGCAAGAGGACGATCGAGGGCTTAGAATTGATTCCCGACCCTCCGAGCGATCGTCAACGATACCTTGAAGACTCAATAGCGTGGTGTCGCTATTCCGGTGAGGTAGGGGTTTAGTTACATTGGTTTTATTCCGTTTTGAGTTAAAACTTATTTTCTGCAGCATATAAGAACAAGCGTATTTTTAATGATTTGAATTATATGTGATGCAATCTGGTTGTATAATATATATTGTACTGCTCTGGGAATTTTTTGTGTGCAGGTTATTTTGGGTATATCAAAAATAGGGCCGTTATGCTTCCTGTTTTTTTGTAAAATCCTATTATGCATGTTTTACTGAAAAACCAGAGTATAGTAGTTTTTTTTACACTTCAGTTCTGTATTGCACGTGTCATAGGATCATACATGAGTGTCGTATTAGCATCATGGATTTTACAGTGTGGCATTGCGAGCCCCACCATTGGTGAAAGTCCGTAAACTCGTGCGGGGTCTTGTTACTTCTGATTACCTCTCCATTTGGCAGGTGTAGGCAATTTGCTTGCCCCTCCAAGTTTGGTAGGTGACACATCGGTGTCCCCTCTAGGTATGGGCTTAGGTATCAGGCAGGCTGTTAGGTACACTTAATACCATCATCCTGGGTTTCCACAGATGAGAGGATGTGAACTCATAGGTATAGGTTGATTTGTGTCATGTGCATATGGATTGATGGTTTTGATTACACTATTTTATATATATTGGCTCCCGGTTTGGATTATATATATATGCGTGTGTATGTTTTGGATTTGAACTAACCATGCAGGAGTTTTCCATCACTGAACTATTTTTCTTCGAGGTAACTATTTTCCTACTTGGCATTGTATGCTCACCCCCTACCTTCCTCCTCAGGTGGTGTTCGGTGCGATTTTGGTGATTAAGAGGAGTAAGAGGTCATTCGGATTGTAATTCGTCTCTTGGTAATGCTAGGAGTTATTATCGTAGTCTATGGACTATTTGGATTTTGTGTTAGCATTGAACCAAGATTACTGCTTTCTATTTTGTCTGCAAACTTATGTATGCCATTATGGTGTTTGACTTCTGTTTATTTAATTTTGCATTTTTAATTAATTGTTCAATCCATGTTTAATGGTGTATACGAACTGTGGGAGTGGTTCACGGGATGGAATTCCAATTATTTTGTTTAAATAGACCGTTTTTATAAACACTAGAACTTTTGACATTTTTCAAATAAATCAAGGAATTTTCCACCTTTATGAAATTCCCCTTCTGCCACTAGCCCGGGTTTTGGGTCGTGACAGAAATTTTTGGTATCAGAGCTTTGAGTTCAACAGCTCGGACGTATCACCATTAAACTAGATTGAAGTTGTTTTTATGATAAGCATGCATCATTATCTCAAAAACAGTTTGGCATATTGTTTTAGACTTGTAAGGATGCCTTCTAGAAAAGTTCCGAGGCACCAGCCGGATGCCAAACCTCCTCATTCAGATTTCACTCATCTGATCGAGGAAATGCAGCAGGCATTCGTCCAGATGAGCAATCCAGACTATCAGCCTCCAGCTCCGAGGGAACGTCAGTTGGATCAGGCTGATCACCTCCAACGGTTCATGCATCTCTAGCCAGGGTAGTTTGATGGTAGACCAGAAGCCCTCACGGCAATTGCTTGGTTGCGTGAGATGGAGAGGCACTTTTGAGCCCTTGGTACTCCAGTTGAGTTTTGGGTTGTGTTTGCTGTTACCCGTTTGACAGGGAGCGCCATTCGTTGGTGGGAAATAGTGGAATGGATGCAAGATATAGTGGGCTTGACTTGGGAAGACTTTGAACGGATTTTCAAGGCTCCGTATGCCAATGAGGATCTACAGGATGAAGTTGTGAACCGATTTGAGACTTTGACCCAAGGTAACAGAACGGTGAATGAGTACCTGATAGAGTTCACTGAGTTGGCAAGTGTTGCTCTTGGACCGGGTACGAGTGAGAAGTACCAAGTTACTAAGTTCATGAGTCATCTGAATCGGAATATTTTCAACAGGATTGGCACATAGACTTTCCATACTCTTCCTGAGATTATAGTGGCTGCCCAACGGGCAGAGGCCATCGAGAAAAGTTTGGATTCCAGGAGGAACCAGCAGAGAGGAAATGACAGGAAAGCCACCAGAAGGAACCAGGGGCAGTGGTCAGCCCAGGGTACTCCGAGCAGTGGGAGCTCAAACAGTAGTGGTTCTTCTGGGGGCGGCAGAGGTAGTCTGTATGGAGGATATTTTGTTTGTGGCAAACAGTGTCATCAGAAGAAGGAGTGTCCCAACCGTCTGCAGAAATCTCCTCTTTCTCAAGCAGGACCACAGAGGAGTCAGTCAGGTTTTGTCCCCTATTAGAACACTCAAGCAAGGCCGCAACAGTCATAGGGTGCTTCGCAGGCTTTTACTTCCTCTCAGCCTTATCAGCAGTACCGCCCTCAGGGTTTCACTCAGAACTTTCAGACTCCTCAAGCTTCAGGGAGTCAGGGTGAGCGTGGTTTTGGCAGTAATGGTCCAGGATCCAGCAGCAGCCGTCCTGACCAGGGAAGGAGCAACAAAGGGAAAGGAAAGGTGACTGGCCAAGCCTATGCTTTTACTGGGGCAGATGACATTCAGGATCGTACCGGCCGAGATGTTGTTGACGGTATGATCCTTCTTTCACTCTCTTGTGCATATGTTTTGTTTGATACTGGTGCATCTCATTCATTCATATCCTTATTGTTTGCTCAACTATTGGGGTTAGAATTTTCTAATTTGGATTATGTATTGTCATTGGGTACACCTTTAGGAGGAATAGCTGACATGTCTAGTGTGTGTAAGTCTTGTCGGGTTGTGGTTGGCGATAGGAAGCTTCTTGTTAATTTTATTATGTTGCCGATGGGATAGTATGACGTGATACTTGGTATGGATTGGTTGTCGAAGTATCGAGCCGTTGTGGACTGTCATAAGAAGCGGGTGACTCTTTTTCCTAATGATGGACATCCTATTGTCTATCAGGCTGGGATGAGTCCACTGAAGCCTAGTCCTATTCTGAAAGTGTGCACGGGTGGAAGGAAGAAACTTGAGCATTATGGGAACTTGTTTGCCATGGATGGCAAGGTAAGGATAGACGATCAAAACCCATGGATTCTGGTGGTGTGTAAGTATTCATAGGTGTTTCCTGAAGACTTTCTGGGGTTACCACCTGATAGGGAGATCAAGTTCTGTATTGAACTAGTTCCTGGAGCTCAGCTAGTTTCTATTCCAGCCTATCGCATGGCACCTGCTGAGATGGAAGAATTAAGAGAACAGTTGGACGATCTGCTTTCTAGGGCTTTATTCACAGTAGCACTTCTCCTTGGGGTGCTTTTGTTTTGTTTGCGAAGAAAGCTGATGGTTCGTTAAGACTTTGTGTGGATTACTGAAAGTTGAACCAGTTGACAGTGAAAAACAAGTATCCTTTGCCAATGATAGATGAGTTGTTTGATCAACTCAGTGGTTCAAGATTCTTCTCTAAGATCGATTTGAGATTGGTTATCATCAGTTGAAGATAAGGGAGGATGATATACCGAAGACAACATTCAGAACCCGATATGGTCACTTTGAGTTTCTGGTGATACCATTTGGTTTAACAAATGCTCCTGCAGCTTTTATGGATCTCATAAATTGGATCTTCAGGCCGTTTTTGAATCGTTTTGTGGTTGTGTTCATTGATGACATCCTGGTATATTCCAAGACTCGAGAAGAGCATGCCGAACATCTGGGGATAGTACTGAAGACCTTAAGAGATCATCAGTTATATGCCAAGCAATTGAAGTGTGACTTTTGGATGTCAAAAGTGAAGTTCTTGGGCCATGTCATTTCTCACATAGGTATTTTAGTCGATCCTGCTAAGATCGAAGCTGTTCTGGAGTGGGAAAGACCAAGAAATGTGACAGAGATACGTAGTTTCCTTGGATTGGCAGGCTACTACCGTCATTTTGTGCAAGATTTCTTGAGAATTGCTTTGCCTTTGACGAAATTGACCAGGAAGGACGTTAAGTTTGTTTGGGACCACGAGAGTGAAGAAGCATTTGTCAGATTGAAGCAGAGTTTGACCACCGCACCTGTTCTTACTATTCCTGACAGTAACGAGCCTTATGTGGTGGATACCAATGCTTTGAAGACGGGTTTGGGATATGTCTTAATGCAGAATGGTCAAGTTGTGGCTTATGCTTCTCGTCAGTTGAAGCCACATGAAAGGAACTATCCTACCCATGATCTGAAACTTGCAGCAGTGATCTTTGCATTGAAGATTTGGTGGTGTTACTTGTATGGTGTGAAGTTCGACATATTCTCCGATCATAAGAGTTTGAAGTATCTCTTTACCCAGAAGGATTTGAACTTGAGACAGCGAAGATGGGTTGAGTATATGGAGGATTATGGCTTTAACCTATAGTACCATCCTGGTAAGGCTAATGTTGTAGCCGATGCACTGAGTAGGAAGCCTCATGGTGCACTAACTATACTGGTGTTTGAAGATTGGAAAAACTCAGTTGTAATTGGTGATTACAGCTTGCAGTACTTCGAGAATGAAAGTGTTGCTTGCTTGAACAACATTGTGATTTCACCATCTCTTCTCCAGACTATCCAGCAAAGTCAGTGGCAAGACAGGGAGTTGAAGACAACCTAGAACTGACTTCAGAATGGTGAATAGTTACATGGTTGGAGCACTAGGGAAGGGTTCTTGCTTTTCAATGGGAAGTTGGCTGTAGCTAATGACCCTAATCTTCGAGAAACCATTCTAACAGAGGCTCACAAATTAAGGTTCGCAGTACATCCAGTTAGCACTAAGATGTACCGGGACTTGAAAGGGCAGTATTGGTGGAAAGGGATAAAGAAGGATGTAGCTACTTTTGTGGCTAAGTGTTTGACTTGTCAGTGAGTCAAGGCTGAACACCAGAGACTAGCTAGATTACTTCAGCCGTTGCCAATTCTGGAATGGAAGTGGGACAAGATCATGATGGACTTTATGACCAATTTGCCAAAGATCTTGAGGAAGAACGACACCGTTTGGGTGATAGTCGATCGGTTAACGAAGAGTGCTCACTTTATACCGATCCGGATGGACAACTCTCTTACTAAGCTCAGTAGACTGTATGTGGAGGACATCATACATTTGCATGGTATGCCTTCAAGCATAGTATCTGACAGAGTTCCAAGGTTTACTTCTAAGTTTTGGAGAGCCTTACAGAAAGTGTTTGGTACGCAGTTGGATATCAGCATAGCTCACCATCCTGAGACAGACGGTCAGTCTGAAAGAACCATTTAGATTCTTGAGGACATGTTATATTATTGCATACTGGATTTTGGTGGGAACTGGGATGATCATCTTCATTTGGTGGAATTTGCATATAATAATAGTTACCAAACCAGTGTGGGTGTGGCTCCATATAAAGTGTTATATGGGAGGCCGTGTAGATCACCTTTGTGTTGGGCAGAACCAGAAGAGTATGTTACTCTTGGACCTGAGTTGATTGAGGAGACTACTGAGAAGATCAAGGATATCCAAGAGAGACTCAAAGAGATTCAGAGTCACCAAAAGAGTTATGCTAACCCGAAGAGGCGTGAGATAGAGTTCGATACTGGTGATTTCGTATTCTTGAAAGTGACTTCAAGGCGAGGTGTTACGAGATTTGGAGTTAGGGGTAAGCTTGCTCCGAGGTATATTAGTCCCTTTGAGATAACTGAGAGGATTGGACTAGTGGCTTATCGCTTGAACCTACCTGCACAAATGGGTCACGTGTATAATGTGTTTCACGTATCAATGTTAAAGAAGTACACGTCAGACCCATCTCATGTTATTCTGTACGTGCATGTACCGATCCAAGAAGATGTGTCCTATGAAGAGCAGCCTGTTCACTTGTTGGCTAGAGAGTTGAAAGTACTTCACAATAGAGAGATTCCACTTATCAAGGTGCTTTGGGAACATTACAAAGAGGACGAAGCTACTTGGGAACTCGAGACAGAGATGTACGAGAAGTACCCTCATTTGTTTAACTTTCAGTTAGAAGTTGTATTGTGATGTAAACCTTGATTTGTATTTTGAATTTCGGGATGAAATTCTTATAAGGAGGGGAGAATGTAAAAACCCATTTTTTTAAGAGGCAAAATGGCCTTTTGACTAGATTTAAAAAACAAATCAGATTATATACATATATACATTTCTCTCTCCTCCCTCTCATTTCCCTCCCCCCCCCAGATCTCTCTCTCTCTCTCTCTTTCTCTCCCTCGTCTCTCTCTCACTCTCGGCCAAAGGACAGCTGCTGCCGCGCAGGTCACCGTCCTGCCGTCCACCGACCAGCGTCCACTCGCTGAGCTGCCGTGCACCTCTGCCAGTCATCAGCAGCAATCGCCGGCCACCAGATCGCCGGAAAAGCCATTGAAACCGTGTTGACCCATTTCGGATTTTTGGCCGCCGGCGAAGATTCCGGCGTCCATTCGACTCCAAACCAGTCCCGTTGGATTCGTATCGTCGCAAGGATCGTCAAGGTATATATATCTCAACCCCATACTATCCGGATCAAAAATTGCCATTTTTGGGTATTTTGAGTTTTCGAATTTTAGTTTTCAATCTGGCCGTTGGATTGTGTTTTTGAGTTCATTTTTGGAATGTACTCAGAAAATGGAGAAGTTTGATATATATATTGTGTAGTTTGGTGATCGGCACAAAAATCGAGATCGGACGGTCGAGCTTTTGTCTCGTTTTGCATGCCACTAAGCCCGGTGTGGGCCCGGACCTGAATTGGACAAGTTATATATCTAACCTAGCTATTTTGGGTGCTAGGAATTCAGTGAAGAGGTCCGTTTGCGGAATTGAAGCTCTGGTGAGAAGTTGGTTTTTTGCAAGAGGACGATCGAGGGCTTGGAATTGGTTCCTGACTCACCGGGGGATCGTCAACGACACCTTGAAGACTCAATAGCGTGGTGTCGCTATTTCGGTGAGGTAAGGGTTTAGTTACATTGGTTTTATACATTGGTTTTATACCGTTTTTGAGTTAAAACTTATTTTCTGCAGCATATAAGAACAAGTGTATTTTTAATGATTTGAATTATATGTGATGGAATCTGGTTATACGATATATACTGTACTGCTCTGGGAATTTGCTGTGTACAGGTTATTTTGGGTATATAAAAAATAGGGCCGTTATGCTGCTTGTTTTTCTATAAAACCCTATTATGCATGTTTTACTAAAAAACCAGAGTACAGTAGTTTTTTTTACACTTCAATTCTGTATTGCACGTGTTATAGAATCATACATGAGCACCGTGTTAGCATCGTGGGTTTTACTCTGTGACGTTGCGTGCCCCACTGTCGGTGAAAATTCGTAAACTCGCGCGGGGTCTTTTTACTTCTAATTACCTCCCCATTTGGCAGGTGTAGGCAATTCGGTTATCCCTCCAGGTTTGGTAGGCGACACATGGGCGTCCCCTCTGGGTATGAGCTTAGGTATCAAGCAGGTTGTTAGGTACACTTAGTGCCATCATCCTGGATTTCCACAGATGAGAGGATGTTAGTTCATGGGTATAGGTTGATTTGTGTCATGTGCATATGGATTGATGGTTTTGATTACACTGTTTTATATATATTGGCTCCCGGTTTAGATTATATATATATATATATATATGCGTGTGTATGTTTTGGATTTGAACTAACCATGCAGGAGTTTTCCATCACTGAACTGTTTTTCTTTGAGGTTACTATTTTCCTACTGGGTATTGTATGCTCACCCCCTACCTTCCTCCTCAGGTGGTGTCCGGTGCGATCTTGGGGATCAAGAGGATTAAGAGGTCATCCGGATTGCAGTTCATCTCTTGGTAATGGTAGGAGTTGTTATCGTAGTCTTTGGACTATTTGGATTTTGTGTTAGCGTTGAACCAAGATTACTGCTTTCTATTTTGTCTGCAAACTTATGTATGCCATTCTAGTGTTTGACTTCTGTTGTGGATGACGATGATGCTGAGTTTTATATTTAATTTCCCATTTTTAAGTAATTGTTCAATCCATGTTTAATGTTGTATACGAACTGTGGGAGTGGTTCACGGGATGGAATTCTAATTATTTTATTTAAATAGACCGTTTTTATAAAAATTAGAACTTTTGACATTTTTCAAATAAGTCAAGGAATTTTCCACCTTTGTGAAATTCCCCTTCTGCCACTAGCCCAGGTTTTGGGTCGTGACAGTATGAATATACGAAATCGATATCTTTGCAGAGGAGAACAAGAATTCACCAAGATCTTTCATTAATAAGATATGGGTCCTATTCAATTTTTAACTTCAAAATGATTCATGAAAATAGTTTCTATAACACAAAATTAAACTTTATAATATATATAAATATATATATATAGGCTTTCAAGCCCAAGACATGCCGAATATATATTAACCCATTTTTCAACACATAATTCTTCTGAGACTATTTTCATCTAATTCGGATGCTTCTTGTGCATGCACATATGTAGACATATATACCATGTATATATATAAAATACTCGTATGTATTTGCTCTATGGTGATCTATTTCTAGCCTTTATGTATCTATGTATATATGTAGGTGCCATTTTTACTAATCTGATAATAAATATGTGGATATATATATATATACGTACGTACTTTGTATGCTACTTTTCTTATTTGACGATTTGTCTTAAATATATTTCACATAATTATGTTAGAAATTGATCAGTAAATTTTACTTTAAGTAGAAAATCTTCTGAGAGGAATCGAAGAATGAGAATGAGAATCACTTAAATAAGTGGAACATATATAATAACAAAACTAGTGACGATTATGCAGAAAATGACATAAGCCACCTACTCGTAGTGGACAAGTCGCGTTATACCACCTTCTGTTGTCTTCATCCGTGTTTCTTTAATTTCTTTTTAGCAATATTGCTGGCCATATTGTCTCTTTAGTGTGATCACGTTTTTCTTGGATGGTTCCAAAAAGTTTGTCCGAAATTTTGATTTGATCCAGGATCATAGAAACTGTACGTTTTATATATATGCCTCATTGTTCATGCCAATTATATAGTGTTACATTTATATATGCATATATGTATTTATGTATATATCTCGACGTTGCTTGGTTTAGAAGCATTTGACAGTGGGCACTAACAGCGGCCGATGTTGGTTCTGTCACAGCTCAAAATTCAGGTTAGTGGCAGAAGGAGAATTTCACGAAGACGGAAAATTCTTTGATTTATTTAAACAATGTCAAAAAGTTCTAATTTTATAAAACGATCTATTTAAATAAAATAATTAGAATTTTATTTCGTGAACCTCTACTACAGTTCGTATACACCATTAAACATAGATTAAATAATTACCAAAAAATGTAAGTCAAATATAAGTCCAAGCTGTTGGTAAATTGACCTAACACTTCGGAAACTCATACATGCATGCAAATATGGAAAAATATATGATTATATCATGAATACAGCGAAAAAATTAGCGGATTTAAGTTTTAAAATTTTTACATGAAAACAGTTTTCATAACCATATAATACACATGCATCATATACAGGATCATGTACAATATAAATCAAATCTAGATACAAAACCCTAGAGATGAGATGAGATTAGGGTTTACCTCTTGTAGCGTATTCCTCCTCGATCTCCTTATCGATAGTGATCAAACCTCCAACCCTAGATCTTCTTGTCTATGCTCTTGCTCTTAGTTGACGAAGCGAGTGGGCACCAAGTCGAAATCTTTGTTAGAGAACGATCAAGAACAGCTTCTTGATCCTATGGAATACCGGGATGTGAGATGAGACTATGGAAAATCTTTTTCTCTCTCCCTTTGCCTAGGTTGGCCGAAATCTCTCTCTCCCTATGCCTTATGCGTGTGACTCTTTATGAATTACTGTGTAGTTTTTCCTCTCATATATCTTATATATATAGGACCAAAAACTGCTAACCCTAATCCAATTAGGATTGGGCTTATTCTCTAATTTGGGCTTTGGGTGTATTTTTATAAATATGTCCAACTTATGAAACTTATTTATAAAAATACCAACTTCTGTGTAGAATCATTATTTTACACAGTTCTATTAAACTTATTTCACAAATACCACTAACCAATTAATGAGCTTAATTGAGCTAGACAAGGGACCTAATGGATCCAAATAATCTAAGCTCCAAAATATAATAAATATATAATAACTCTTATTATGGTATTTATATAAATATTATTAGTAAAGGAGACACTCTACTAAAGGCCCAATACTGCACTCTTAAATTAAATGTCATGCCTTTTATAGAGATTTAATCAACTAACCTTGATTAACCAATCCATCTAGCATATTCTATTCCACATATATAATCCCTATACAATGCCGTAGTTGGACAGGTGAAATTACTGTAATACCTCTCCAATACCTATTTACCTTTAAGTTACCATCTTTCTATCAAAGAATAATGTTGTCGATAATTTTGTTCTCAATAGTCATTTAGACAAAATTATTAACCAATTCACAAAGTGAATACTAAGATCTTAGATTTAATTTTTTTACATGAATCTTGAAATATCCTAAAGTGGCATTAATGTATAGTGTCCTTAACTATTTGGTGTTCCCATCAATTCATAAGTCATAACCTCCAATATGCCAGAATTCATCTCTAACTTCATAGAGATTAGTCTTTTAACAAATCAAAAGGCTATAACCCATAAAAGCAAGTTCAGTCAAACATCAAGGATTAAGATTTATATGCTAAGAGCTAGTTTGTGATAATATAATAATTGAGTTACAGCAATCTAATTCTTTATATTATCTGGTCCAGTTTAATATACATAACTTGTTTATATTATATTAGTGTTTCTATCAGAAATCAGATACTTCAATGATTTGAGACATATCATTCCTGTTGAGATAGATAAACACTACAACCTATAGTAAATAAAGTATTCCATCTTTGTTTACAGATTGTAAACTACTTCATTTAGACTTAGATAAAAAAACAAGTCTCCCCATAATTAACACTTAATCATGTTTGTTTCTTTATACACATATAAAGTCATGGAATCTTTTTCAGATAAATAAACTATTCAACTAAGATAATTTAATCTAGCAAATATCATAATTTCATATAAGAGATAGTTGTTTATACTCAAAAGGGTAAAATGGAAAATATGTTTTTTAGGGCAAAAATCCCAACACAAGCATCATCATCATCATTCATATTAAAATCAAATACCAGAATGGCATACAAGAGTTCACAGAACAAAAATTGAATGTAGTAATTTTGGTTCAATGCCAAAACAAAATTTAAATAGTCTAAACACTATAACGATGCGCTTCAAGTATTACCAGAACAAAAAACTACAATCAAGGTAGCGTCTTATTCCTCTTGATTACCAAGATCGCACTGGACACCACTAGAGGAGGAAGGTAAGGGGTGAGCACATGATGCCTAGTAGGAAAAACAGTTACCTCGATCGAAAATATTTTAGTGGTAGAAAGTCTCTTCATGGTTAGTTTAAATCCAATACATACATATATAATGATCCAAAATCAGAAATCCATATGTATATGTATAAATAAAACAATAAAATCCAAATTATTCAATTCAGATGCATATGACACAAATCAACCCATACCCATGATCTCATATGCTCTCATATGTGGAAACCTAGGATGATGGCACTAAGTGTACTTAACAGCTTGTCTGATACCTAAGTCCATACCTAGAGGGGACACCCATGTGTCGCCTACTAAGCATGAAGGGGTAATTGAATTGCCTACACTAGCCAAATGAGGAGGTAATCAGAAGTAACAAAACTCTGCACGGGTTTACAGACTCTATACCGATGGTGGGGCACACAATACCATACTGTAAACCTACGATGCTAACACAATGCTCATGTATGATTCTACGACACGTGTAATATAGAATAGACGTGTGAAGATAATCATGCTCTGATTTTTCAATAAAATAAACATATTACGTTTTTATAGAAAAATGCGTAGCATAACGACCCTATTTTTGATATACCCAAAAATAACCTACACTCAGAAAAATTTCTAGAGTAATATAGTATATATATCATGTAATTACATTCCACCACATATATTCAAATAATTCAAAAATCACATTTGTTCTCAAATGTTACAGAAAATAAGTTTTATTCAAAAACGGTATAAACCAAAGGTAACTGAGTCCCTATCTCACAAAAATAGCAATACCACGCTATTGAATCCTCGAGGTATCATTGACGATCACCCAGAGGGTCAGGAACTAATTCTAAGCCCTCGATCGTCCTCTTGCGAAAAACCAACTTCTCAACAAAGCATCGAATCCACGAATGAACCTCTTCATTAAATTCCTAGCACTCAAAATAACTAGGTTAGACATATAATTTGTCCAATTCAGATACGGTACTACACCGGATCGATGGCATACAAATCGAGGCAAATCTTGGCCGTTTGATTTCCATTTTTGTGTTGGTCACCAAAAATAGGCAATATATATATCAAACTTCTCTATTTTCCGAGTGCAATCCAAAAATGATAACAAAAATATGATTCAATAACCGGATTAAAAAGTCAAACTTAAAGTTCGAAATATCCAAAAATGGCAACTTTTGATTCAGGCAGTAGGAGGTTAAGATATATATACGTTGACGATCCTTACAATGAGACGAATCCAACGAGCCTAAAAATGTGAGCTGAAATAGTCCGAAATGACATCGGTGATGAAAAGCTTCAAACAACCATTAATAGTATTTTCTGGTGAGTGGGCTTCAGCAGCTATGCGGGCCTAGTGGTGAAGGCTCCTTGCAGCACAACGAGCTCACGTCGGGCAGTTAGTGGACCGGACGACGACGAGAGATGGTTGTTGCAGTGGTCATCTCTTTCAGCCGAGAGAGAGAACCAAGAGCGAGGGAGAGAGAGAGAGAGAGAGAGAGAGAGAGAGTGATTAGGGGCAAGGGAGAGAGAAGAGAGAGAGAGTGAGTGGGAGGTAGAGCCCACATTGGATAAGTAAGGGACTGTGTAGATTTTTAAAAATTTGCACTATAGTCCCCGATTCCCAAATCTCTATCAATTTAGTCCCCTAAAAATTACAATTTAATTTTTCAGTACAAAATTTTTGCAAATTAACCTCTCCATTATTATATCCAAAAAATTGGTATATTATCTAAATTACCCTCGAAAATTCCATGTTTTTACATTCTCCCATTCTTATAGGAATTTCGTCCCGAAATTCAAAATATAAGTCAAGGTTTACATCACAATACAACTTCTAACTGAAAGTTAACCAAATGAGGGTACTTCTCGTACATCTTCGTCTCGAGTTTCTAAGTAGCCTCGTTTTCTTTGTGATATTCCCAAAGTACCTTGACAAGTGGAATCTTTCTATTACGAAGCACCTTCAGCTCTCTAGCCAACAGGCAAATAAGCTGCTCTTCATAGGACACATCTTTTTAGATCAGTACATGCACACACTAAATACCGTGGGATGGGTTAGGCATGTACTTCTTTAACATCGACACATGAAACACATTATGCATGCAACCCAACTATGCAGGTAGATTTAAGTAATACTCATTAGTCTAATTCTCTCAGTGATCTCAAAGGGACCAATATACCTTGGAGCAAGCTTACCCTTCACTCTAAACCTTGTTACACCACGCCTTAGAGTCACTTTCAAGAATACGGAATCTCCAGTATCGAACTCTACTTCACACCTCTTCAGGTCAGCATAACTCTTCTGGTGACTCTGGGTCTCTTTGAGCCTTTCTTGGATATCCTTGATCTTCTCAGTAGTCTCCTCAATCAGCTCAGGTCTAAGAGTAACATGCTCTTTGGGATCTACACAATACAAGGGCGATCTACACGGCCTCCTATATAACACTTCATATAATGCCACACTTACACTAGTTTGGTAACTATTATTATAAGCAAATTCTACAAAAGGAAGATGATCATCCCAGTTTCCACCAAAGTCTAATATGCAACAACGTAGCATGTCCTCAAGAATCTAAATGGTCTTTTCAAACTAATCATCTGTCTCCGAACGGTGGACTGTACTGATATTCAACTATGTACTCAATGCTTTTTGTAAGGCTCTCTAAAACTTAGAAGTAAACCTTGGATTCCTGTCAGAGACTATGCTTGAAGGTACACCATGCAAGCGTATGATGTTCTCCACATAGAGTCCACTGAGCTTAGCAAGTGAGTAGTCTATCTGGATCGGTATAAAGTGAGCACTCTTCGTCAACCAATCGACTATCACCCAAACTACGTCATTCTTCCTCAAGGTCTTCGGCAAACTAGTCACAAAGTCCAGTATGATCTTGTCTCACTTCCACTCTAGAATTGGTAACAGCTGAAGTAATCCAGCTGGCCTCTGGTACTCAGCCTTGACTTGCTGACAAGTCAAACACTTGGCTACAAAGGTACAAAAGTGGCTACATCCTTCGTCATACCTTTCCATCAATACTACCTTTTTAAGTCTCGGTACATCTTAACACTACCCCGATGTACTGCGAACCTTGATTTATGAGCCTTAGTTAGAATGATTTTTCGAAGATTAGGGTGGTTAGCTACAACCAACTTCCCATTGAAAAACAAGAATCCTTTTCTGTTGGTGTTCCAACCATCTAACTGTTCATCATTTTGAAGTCGATTCTCAATTGTCCTCAACTCCTTATCTTGCCACTAACTCTACTAGACAGTCTGGAGAAGTGATGGTGAAATCACAATGTTGCTCAAGCAAGCAACCCCTTCATTCTCAAAGCACTGCAAGTTGTAGTCACCAATCGTAATTGAGTTCCTCCAATCTTTAAACACCAGTGCACCATGAGGCTTCCTACTCAGTGCATCAGCAATAACATTAGCCTTTTCAGGATGATACTATAGGTTGAAGTTATAATCTTCCATATACTCAACCCATCTTTGCTGTCTTAAGTTCAGATCCTTCTGAGTAAACTCTTATGATTAGAGAATATGTAAAACTTGACATTATACAAGTAATGTCACCAAATCTTCAATGCAAAGATTACGACTGTAAGCTCCATATCATGGATAAGATAGTTCTTCTCATGTGGCTTCAACTAACAAGAAGCGTAAGCCACAACTCGACCATTCTACATCAAGACACATTCCAAACCCATCTTTGAAGCATCGGTATAGACCACATAAGGCTCGTTATTGTTAGAAACAGTAAGAACTGGTGCAGTTGTTAAACTCTACTTCAACTTGACAAAAGTTTTTTCACATTCATGATCCCAAACAAACTTGATATACTTCCTGGTTAATTTTGTCAAAGGTAAGGCAATTCTCGAGAAATCTTGCACAAAACGGCACTAGTAGCCTGCCAAACCAAGGAAACTTCACACCTCTATAATATTTCTTGGTCTTTCCTACTCTAGAATAGCTTCTATCTTAGCAAGATCAACTAATATACTTCTGTGAGAAATCATATGTCCCAAATACTTCACTTCTGACATCCAAAAGTCATACTTTGATTTCTTGGTATATAGCTGACGATCTCTCAAAATCTTACGTACTATCCCCAGATGTTCGACATACTCTTCTCAAGTCTTGGAATGTACTAGGATGTTGTCGATGAATACAACCATGAAACGATCTAAAAATGGCTTAAAGATCCGATTTATGAGATATATAAAACCTACAGGAGCATTCGTCAAACCAAACGGTATCACCAGAAACTCAAAGTGACCATACTGAATTCTGAATGTTGTCTTAGATATATCATCCTCTCTTATCTTCAACTGATGATAACCAGATCTCAAATTGATCTTGGAGAAGAATCTCGAACCATTGAGTTGATCAAATAACTTGTCTATCCTTGGCAAAGGATACTTGTTCTTCACTATCAACTGATTCAACTTCTAGTAGTCTACACAAAGTCTCAACAAACCATCAACTTTCATTGCAAACAAGATGGGAGCACTCTAAGGGAAGTATTATTACGAATGAAGCCTTTGGAAAGCAGATCATCCAACTATTCTCTCAATTCTTCCATCTTAGCAGGAGCCATGTGATAGGCTGAAATAGAAACTGGCTGAGCTTCAAGAACTAGTTCAATACAGAACTCGATCTCCCTATCTAGTGGTAATCCCGGTAAGTCTTCAGGAAACACCTCTGAATACTTACTTACCACCGGAATCCATAGGTCTTGATCGTTTTTCCTCACTTCACCATTAATGGCAAGCAAGTTTCCATAATACTTGAGTTTCTTCCTTCCACCCATGCACACTTTCAGAACAGGACTAGGTTTCAATAGACTCATTCTAGTTTGATAGATAATAGGATGCCCATTACTCGGAAAAAGAGTCACCTGCTTTGTATGACGGTCTACAATGGCTCGATACTTCGACAACCAATACATATCGAGTATTGTGTCATACTATCTCATCAGTAATACGATCAAATGAGCAAGAAGTTTCTTATCACCAACGACAACCTAACAAGACTTACACACATTAGACACATCGGCTACTCCTCCCATAGGTGTACCCAATGTCAATACCTAATCCAAATTAGAAAATTCCAACCCCAACAATTGAGCAAATAATAAGAATATGAATGAATAGGATACACCAATATCAAATAAAATATGTGTCAAAGAGTGTGAAAGAAGGATCATACCATCAATAACACCTCGGCCGGTGCGATCCTGAGTGTCGCTGCCCCAGTAAAAGCATAGGCTTGGCCAGTCACATTTCCTTTTCTCTTGTTGCTCCTTCCTGGGCCAGAATGGCTGCTGCTGGATCCTAGATTGCTACTGCCATATCCACGACCATCTTGACTCCCTGAGGCCTGAAGAGTCTGAAAACTCTGAGTAAAACTCTGAAGGTAGTATTGGTGCTGATAAGGCTGAGGAGAAGTAAAAGTCTGCAAAACACCCAGTAACTGTTGTGCCCTTGTTTGAGTATTCTCATAAGAAATAAAACCTGACTAGCTCCTCTGCGGTCCTTCCTAAGAAAAAGAAGATTTCTACAGACAGTTGGGACACTTCTTTTTCCGATGACCCTATTAGCCACAAACAAAATATCCTTCATATAGACTGCCTCTGCCACCCCCTCAAGAACCACTGCTATTTGAGCTTCTACTGTTCAGAGTACCTTCGACTGACCACTTCCCCTGGTTCCTTCTGGTGACTTTCCTGTCATTTCTTCTCCGCTAGTTCCTCTGGGAATCCAATCCCTCTTTGATAGCTTTTGCCCGCTGGGCAGCCACTACAATCTCAGAAAGAGTACGAAAAGTCTAAGTACCAATCCTATTTAAAATGTTCCCATTCAAACGACTCCTGAACTTGGCACCTCGGTACTTTTCACTCATACCCAGTCCAAGAGCAACACTTGCCAACTCAATGAACTCTATTAGGTACTTATTCACTGTTATGTAATCTTGAATCAAAGTCTCAAACCAGTTCGCCACTTCATCTTGTTGATCCTCATTAGTACACTTGGCCTTGAAAATCCGTTCAAAGCCTTCCTAAGTCATACTCACCACATCTTACATCTGTTCCACTGTCTCTCACCAATGAATGGCACACCCTATCAAATGGGTTACAGTAAACACACCCCAAAACTTAATCAGAGTACCAAGGACCTGAAAGTACCTCTCTATTTCACGCAACCAAGCAATTATCGTGAGAGCATCTGGTCTACCATCAAACAACCCTGGATGGAAACATATGAACCATTGGAGATGATTAGACTGATCCAACTTACATTCCCTTGGAGCTGGAGGCTGATAGTCTAGATTGCTCATCTGAGCAAATGCCTACTTGTGCCTCGATCAGATAAGTGAAATCTGGACGAAGACGTTTGACACCCAGTTGGTGCCTCAGAACGCTTCTCGGAGGCATATCTGGCCTACCACCAAACAACCCTGGATGGAAACATATGAACCATTGGAGATGATTAGACTGATCCAACTTACGTTCCCTCGGAGTTGGAGGCTGATAGTCTAGATTGCTCATCTGAGCAAATGCCTACTGGTGCCTCGATCAGATGAGTGAAATTTGGATGAAGACGTTCGACACCCAGCTGGTGCCTCAGAACGCTTCTTGGAGGCATCCCAATTAAGTTTGAAACAATATGCCAAGAAGTTAGTGACATAACGATGAATGCTTGTTATAAAAACAACTTCAATCTGGTTTTAATGGTGATACATTCGAGCTGTTAAACTCAAGCTTTGATACCAAAATTTTTGTCACATCCCAAAACCTAGACTAGTGGCAGAAGGAGAATTTCACGAAGATGGAAAATTCCTTGATTTATTTGAAAAGTGTCAAAAAGTTCTAGTTTTATAAAACGGTCTATTTAAATAAAATAATTAGAATTTTATCCCGTGAATCTCTCCCACAGTTCGTATACACTATTAAACATAAATTAAATAATTACTAAAAAAAAATATAAGTCAAATATAAGTCCAAGAATCATCATCATCATTCACGTCAAAATCAAATACCAGAATGACATACATGAGTTCACAGACCAAAAATAGAATGTAGTAATCTAGGTTCAATGCTAAAATAAAATCTAAATAATCCAAACACCACAACAACGTGCTTCAAGTATACCAAGACAACGAACTATAATCAAGGTGGCCTCTTATTCCACTTGATCACCAAGATCGCACTGGACACCACCTGAGGAAGAAGGTAGGGGGTGGGCATATGATGCCTAGTAGAAAAAATAGTTACCTTGATCGAAAATATGTTAGTGGCAGAAAGTCCCTGCATGGTTAGTTTAAATCCAATCCATACATATATAATGATCCAAAATAAAAAAATCCATAGGTATATATATAAATAAAACAGTTAAATCAAAAACATTCAATTTAGATGTACGTAACACAAATCAACTCATACCTATGAGCTCACATCCTTTCATCTGTGAAAATTCAGGATAATGGCATTAAGTGAACCTAACAGTCTGCTTGATAACTAAGCCTATATCCTGAGGGGACACCTATCTGTCATTTACCAAACCTAGAGAGGGCAACCGAATTGCCTATACCTGCCAAATGAGAAGGTAATCAGAAGTAACAAATCCTGCACAGGTTTACGGACTCTATACCGACGGTGAGGTATACAGCACTACATTATAAACCCACGATACTAACACTGTGCTCATATATAATCCTAAGACACGTGCAACATAGAACTAAAGTGTGAAAATAATTGTGCTCTTGTTTTTTAATAAAATAATCATATTTGGTTTTTCTAGAAAAATAGGCAAAGTAACAACCCTATTTTTGATATACCTAATAATAACCTACACTCAGAAAATTTTCAGAGCAATACAGTAGATATATATATCATACAATCACATTCCACCACATATATTCAAATAATTCAAAAACCATGTTTGTTCTCATATATTGCAGAAAATAAGTTTTATTCGAAAACGGTATAAAACGAAGGTAACTAAGTCCCTACCTCACAAGAACTGTGATACCACGCTATTGAATCCTCGAGGTATCGTTGACGATTTCTCAGAGAGTCAGGAACCAACTCCAAGCCATCGATCGTCCCCTTGCGGAAAACCAACTTCTCAATGAAACTTCGAATCCACAAACGGACCTCTTCACTGAATTTCTAGCATCCAAAATAGCTAGGTTAGATATATAACTTATCTAATTCGGGTCCGAGTCCACATTATATCAAAGGCATGCAAATCGAGGCAAATCTTAGCTGTCTAATTTTTATTTTCGTGCTGGTCACCAAACATAGGCAATATATATCAAACTTCCCCATTTTCTGAGTGCAATCCAAAAATGATAATAAAAACACGATCCAACAGATGGATTAAAAAGTCAAACTTAAAGCTCTAAATATCCAAAAAAAAAACAACTTTTGATTAGGGTAGTATGAGGTTAAGATATATATATACCTTAACGATTCTTACGATAAAACGAATCCAACGAGCCTAAGAACACGAGCTGAAACAGCCCGAATTGACGCCAGTGACAAAAATTTTCAGACGGCCATTAATGGCATTTTCCTATGAGCAGGCGTCAGCAGCGGGCAGGACCGGCGGCAGAGGCTCCTGGCAGCACTGGGAGCTCATGCCGGGCGGTCAGCAGGTTGAACGACGGCAGGAGGCGGTTGCTGCGACGGTCGTCTCTTTCGGTAGAGAGAGAGAATCGAGAGCGAGGGAGAGAGAGAGAGAGAGAAGAGAGAGAGAGAGAGAGAGAGAGAGAGAGAGAAGAGAGAGAGAGTGAGTGGAAGGGAGAGCCCATATGGGATAAGCAGGGGACTGTGCAGATTTTTAAAAATTTGCACTATAGTCCTCGGTTCCCAAATCTCTATCAATTCAGTCCCAAAAAAATTACAATTTAGTTTTTCAGGACAAAATTTTTACAAATTAATCTCTCTTTTATTATATCTAAAAAATTGATAAAATATCTAAATTACCCTCGAAAATTCTGGCCGTGCTAGAACGAGAGTATTATATAGTCCACCTTATTATACTAAGCCTATACTGCTATACGTACTATGCCATTGTCAGAAACCAATAACATTCATGGTTAGTGTTCACAACGATACGACAGGTGGCTATATTAAAAATCATACACATTATTTTAGAAAACAATATGTAATATTGGACACAGATTTTAAAATTTGAAGATGTACTTTACTGGTTGTAGTCCTGTAGATGTAGTTAATGTTGAACAAATTAACAATTGCAGCTCACCAACCAGCCGCAATAGTAACATTGAAAAGGCAGCTGTAATAGAAATAATAAAAAGGGAAGCCATAATAGGAATAGTAAAAAGAGCAGCCATAATAGCAATAGTAAAAGATAGTGTTCACACCACCTTTTAAGTTCTATAAATACGGAGGGCTTCATCACTTGTTTTGTATCCCATTCTAAATCCTCTTCTTTTCTAAGAGAGAATTTAAGCCTAGGAATTCCTCTTAGTGTCCTACTTGTTTTCTCCTAAATTATTTAGAGAGAGTGTTTTCTCCTATTTCAAGAGAAAGATGTTCATTTGTTCTCTCTTTGTATTTAGAGAGAAGTGAGTTGTAATCTACTTTTCATAATGAAATTCTTCACAGTCTTATCCGTGGACATAGCCTAAATTGGGTGAACCACGTTAATTCTTTTGTATGCCTTATTTTTTTCATTTTATCTAAATTTTCTCAACTCATATTTTAGCTGTGTGTTATCGCTTCTGCAAAGTCGATCTCCTAACAGTGGTACCAGAGCCATTGGTTTGTAGTACTGTTCACATATATGGTACTATTCATATATACGGTACTATTCATGTTTATGATGCTGTTCGCATATAGTGAAACAATGGTAACTGAACAAATCGTGGTGAACAAAAATGGCGGCAATATTCGATATTGAGAAGTTTAAGATGAACGATTTCTCTTTGTGGAAAATGAAGATAAAGGTAATCTTGAGAAAAGATAATTGCCTAGCAGTAATTGGGGAAAGGCCTGCTGAAATTACTGATGATAAAAGGTGGGACGAAATGGATAGTAATGCTATCGCTAACTTACATCTGGTGCTAGCAGATGGAGTCTTGTCGAGCATTGAGGGGAAAAATTCAGTCAAAGAGATATGGGATACACTGACAAAGTTGTATCAGGCCAAGTCGCTTCACAACAAAATTTTCTTGAAGAAAAGGCTTTATACCCTTCGAATGGTGGAATTAACAATGATGACTGACCACATCAACACCCTCAACACTCTATTCTCATAGCTCACAACAATGGAGCATAAAATATAGGATAATGAACGTGTAGAAATCTTACTTCAGAGTCTACCTGATTTGTATGATCAACTCATCATAAATGTGACCAGCAATGCTACATCTCTAGTTTTCAACGATCTTACAGCTGTTGTTCTCGAAGAAGAAAATTGGCATAAGAACAAGGAAGATAGATTAGCAAGTTCACAGTAAGTAGAGACTTTGATAATGAGAGGGAGATTAACGGAATGTGGCCCCAATGGGAGTCAGAGTCATGGTAGATCAAAGTCAAGAAATAAGAAGAATATCAAATGTTGTCACTGTGGCAAGAAAGGGGACATCAAAAGGGAGTGTTGGCAACTCAAGAAGAATGGAGATTCTAGATAGAAGGAATCTGAGTCATTAAATGCTCAGGGGAATGTTGCAAATACTTTAGATGATGAAGAAATCTTATATAGTGAAACAACAACAATTTCTAAGGACAGACGGTAGCTCATTAATGTTTGGTTAGTGGATTCGGGAGCAACATGGCACATGACTTCTCACAGAGAATGGTTTCACACATATGAACCTATCACTAGAGGATCTGTATTCATGGGTAATGATCATGCCTTCGAGATCGCTGGAATTGGTACTATCAAGATAAAGATGTACGATGGCATTATTCGTACTATTCAAGGGGTGCGACATATGAAGGGCCTGAAGAAAAATCTATTGTCTTTGGGACAATTAGATAACCTTGGTTGCAAAACTCATGTCAAGAATGGGATCATGAAGATTAGGAAGGGCACGCTTGTAGTAATGAAGGCAGAGAAAATTGCAGTGAATCTATACATGCTTAAAGGAGATACACTAATGGAAGTGGAGGCATCAGTTACTTCAACAAATTCCAGAGAAGAATCAACAGTGATATGGCATTGTAAGCTTGGCCATATGTCGGAACGAGGCTTGAAGATTCTCTCTGAACGAAGGTTGCTTCCTGTTCTCACAAAGGTATCTTTACCCTTTTGTGAGCATTGTGTCACAAGCAAGCAGCATAGATTAAAGTTTAGCACATCTAGTTCTAAAAGTAAAAAAGTTCTAGACTTGGTTCACTCTGATGTTTGGCAAGTACTGATAATGTCCCTAGGAGGAGCTAGATACTTTATATATTTTATTGATGATTACTCTAGGAGATGTTGGGTGTATCCTATCAAGAGGAAGGCAGATGTATTTTCAGTTTTTAAAATATTCAAAGCACGGATAGAGCTTGAATCTGGAGAAAAAAATCAAGTGTTTAAGGACGGACAATGGAGGAGAATATACAAGCAATGAATTTGATAACTTCTGTCAACAAGAAGGTATCAAGAGGTAGTTCATAGTGGTATACACTCCTCAAGAAAATGGAGTGGCAGAGTAGATGAACAGAACCTTGTTGGAAAGAACAAGAGTAATGTTGAAAGCTACAGGTCTACCCAAGACATTCTGGGCAGAAGCAGTCAAAACCACTTGTTATGTGATTAATCGATCTCCATCAACAACGATTGATCTAAAGACACCAATGGAGATGTGAACTGGTAAGCCAGCTGATAATTCTCGCTTACATATATTTGGATGTCCTGTGTACATGATGTACAATGCTTAAGAAATCATAAAACTAGATTCAAAGTCTAGAAGGTGTGTACTCTTGGCATATGCTGATGGAGTCAAGGGATATCACTTATGGGATCCCACTGCCTATACGGTTGTCATCAACAGAGATGTGATATTTGCAGAGAATAAACTGCAAGAGAAGGGAGACGATAGCAGACCAGAAACTACTACAGTTCAAGTAGAAAAGAATACTGAAGATTCAGATTCTTCTAAAGTAGTACCAGAGTATGAAGTAGAAGAACCAGACGAGGAAGAGGCTTCCGAAATTCGTCGGTCAACTCGTAAGAGAAGAACACTGGCATGGCACTCGGATCATATCACTGATAGCAATATTGCATACTGTCTTCTAACAGAGGATGGAGAGCCAATAACTTTCCATGAGGCTACCAAAGGCCTGGATGTATCCCTATGGATGATAGTAATGTAAGAAGAGATTGAAGCCCTTCACAAGAACAAGACATGGGATCTTGTTTTGCTACCACAAAGAAGAAAGACTATTGGCAACAAATGGGTCTACAAGATCAAGCGTGATAGTAATGATCAAGTGGAACGGTATCGTGCGAGATTGGTGGTAAAAGGATATGCTCAGAAAGAAGGTATTGACTTTAATGAGATATTTTCACCTATAGTTCGACTGACAACAGTTAGAGTGGTTCTGGCAATATGTGCTACGTTTGACCTATATCTAGAGCAGCTAGATATGAAAACTGCTTTTCTTCATAGAGAACTTGAAGAAGAGATTTATATACTCCAGCTAGAAAGTTTTGCTGAAACGGGAAAAGAGAACTTGGTTTGCAGGTTGAACAAATCTCTATACGGTCTCAAACAAGTGCCGAGGTGTTGGTATAAGAGATTTGATTCCTTCATCATAAGCCTTGGGTATAACAGACTCAGATCAGACCAGTGCACATACTTCAGGAGGTTTGATGAAGATAGTGACTTCATTATCTTATTATTCTACGTGGATGACATGTTGGTAGCGGGCCCCCAACAAAGGCAGAATCCAAGAATTGAAGGCACAGTTAGCTAGGAAATTTGATATGAAGGACTTGGGACCAGCAAACAAGATTCTAGGGATGCAAATTCACCGAGACAGATGTAACAAGAAGATTCGGCTTTCTCAGAAGAATTATTTGAAGAAAATCTTGCGCCGCTTCAATATGCAAGATTGTAAGTCAATTTCTACCCCACTTCCTGTTAACTTCAAGTTATCCTCTAGGATGTGTCCTAGCAATGAAGCAGAGAGGATGGAGATATCTCGAGTACCGTATGCATCAGCAGTGGGAAGCCTAATGTTCACTATGATATGTACAAGACCAGACATTGCATAAGTAGTGGGAGCAGTTTATCGATATATGGTGAATCCTGGTGAAGAGCATTGGAATGCTATAAAGAGAATTCTGAGATACATCAAAGGAACCTCAGATGCTGCATTATGTTACGAAAGATCAGAATTTACTGTCAGAGGATATATTGATTCAAATTTTGTAGGTGATCTTGACAAATGAAAATCTACTATATGCTATGTGTTTACTCTTGCAAAAGGAGCTATAAGTTGGATTTCGAAACTGCAAACTATTGTGGCTTTATCTACAACAGAAGCAAAATACATAGCAGCTACACAAGCTTATAAAGAGGCTATTTGGATTCAAAGGTTATTGGAGGAGCTCGGACACAAACAAGAAAATATTCCTCTATTTTGTGACAGTCAGAGTACCTTGTACATTGCAAGGAATCTAGCCTTTCATTCCACGACAAAGCACATTGGCGTTCAATATCACTTTGTTCGAGAAGTAGTAAAAGATGGAAGTGTGGATATGAAGAAAATTCACACAAAGGAGAACCTAGCAGATGCTTTAACCAAACCGATCAATAATGACAAGTTCCAATAGTGTATATCCTTATATGGCCTAGCAGAAATATAAGCAGTATGAAGAATTGACAAGGGAAGAAAAGAGAGATTTATCAAGTGTGAAGACATGATTAAAATCAAGTCTTCAAGTGGGAGAATGTTGAACAAATTAATAATTACAGCTCACCAACCAGCCGTAATAGGAACAGTAAAAAGGCAGCCGCAATAGGAATAGTAAAAAGAGAAACCGCAATAGGAGTAGTAAAAAGAGCAGCTGTAATAGGAATAGTTAAAAGGGCAGCCGCAATAGCAATAGTGAAAAGAGCAGCCATGATAGCAATAGTAAAAGATGGTGTTCATACCACTTTTTAAGTTCTATAAATACGAAGGGCTTCATTACTTGTTTTGTATCCCATTCTAAATACTCTTCCTTTCTAAGAGAGAATTCAAGTCTAGGAATTCCTCTTAGTGTCCCACTTGTTTTCTTCTAAATTGTTTAGAGAGAGTGTTTTCTCCTATTTCAAGAGAGAGATGTTCATTTATTCTCTCATTGTATTTAGAGAGAAGTGAGTTGTAATCTCCTTTTCATAATGAAATTCTTCACAGCCTTATTCGTGGACGTAACCTAAATTGGATGAATCACGTTAATTCTTTTGTATGCCTTATTTTTTTCATTTTATCCAAATTTTCTCAACTCGTATTTTAGCAGTATGTTATCGCTTTCGCAAAGCAGACCTCCTAACAGTTAATTGGTCAAGTTTTGACATGGCAAAAAGTCTCAAAATCCAACCACGAAAATGAGAAATAAAGACGCGTACGCTTTGCCATAGCTAACTTTAGATAAATAACACGAACTTGACCTACTTCAGTTGTGACAAACCAATGAGAAATACAATTTGTCCACGCACTTGTAAGATTTATATTTTGATCTCTAGTTATATTTACCCAATATAAATTTAATTCGTACAAAGTATTGATCAAGCTTGTTAAACGCATCTGTCACTAGCTATAGAAGATTATAACACATTAACACCATACATAATCAGGTTATTAATTAATTAAACTGCCGATCTTTCGCCGCAACTTCCTTTCCATCAACATCTAGGACTATAACCAGTCAATTTCTCTACCTAATTATCTTCGTTAATACCTGATCAATTTCTTCTATTTTTTTAAACCTTTAATGTTGCTTTATTTTCTCTTTGTATATAATATATATTCAATTCAACGACCAATGGGACCTTGTAATTATTATGAGCATCAAAAAAAAAATTGGTTGGTCTTGTTCTAGGAGGCCGACAAGGAAAACTTTTGGTTGTTCGTCGCAAAGGTACATGGAATGCGAACACACAAATTTTAGAGTAAGATCAGTGGTGTCACTATAGAACTTGCTTTCTTCTTTTTCGGTGTGACTGTACGAAAATTGTACCTCCAGGCGGCCTCAAAAGGCACTAATGTTTACGTTCCACGCGTTGTTGATCGTGGAATTGGCTGTAAAAAGTGCCCGTTAAAAAATATATATATATATATTTCTCATATTGATCGAGAGAAAAGTTTACAATTAAAGTATAGATTAAATAAATCATTCTAATTTATTTATTTATGGATGTCAATTCAGTAGTATTTCTTTATTAATTTATATATTGAAATTTTTTTAATCGTCTAATTATAATAATATGTGTAAAAATATATATATTATTAATATTATTTTTTAATTTTTTATTATAAAAAATATGTATAATAAATTTTAATTAGTCAAAATAATATATATATATATATAAATAAAAAAAATACCTACTTCGTTAGTGCCTTTATATATATATATATTGATCTCGTCGGATCGATCAGTCAAGTTGTATTAACTTGGCACAATGAGACTCTGATATAGTGCTTTGAAGCTTTTATTTATTTATTTGTTTTTAGTGCTGCAAAATTGATTGTGCATTAAGGTATATGGAGTTCTACACCTTGCTGATATTGACAATGATATTGACAAGTTAAAACTTGTACACAAAGCAAAATAAAATATTGGGCTGCTTAAATGATTTTTGACTCATGTACAATTGCTCTGGAAAACTCCGTGGCGTTCACATGAATTTTCATTTTACCAGCCTTCCCTCTCGTCTCAATATTGACTTTTAATATCTTTAAGTGAAATTAAACGAGAAATTTCGGAATAATAAAAAACTAGCTTGATGAGGGTACGACGTACTTATCAGAAAATATTTTCATAGGATTAAAATCCTATGCACATGTGCAACGGGAATACCTCAATATATTGAAATTATAATGCCAAAAAATTCCCAAACTAGCTAAAAAGTATTCATTTTATTGTGGAATTACCTAAATAAATGAAGAAACTGTTATGTAATATCCCTTATATATATATATATATATATATATATATATATATATATATACCATTGTCTCATTACTATTTAATATGAAGTCTATATACTCTTATTATATTGGGTTTTGCAGTAGTCTCAAAGTATCAATCTCTAAAATAGAGAAGAAAGAATTCAACTATCTTTTTTAATCGTGTTCTCACATTTCTAGTAGGTTTTTCTTTCAATAATTCTCCCACATCTCTAGTAGGATTTTCTTAATTTTTTTGTTTTTCTTTCAATAATCCATTCTTTTGTGTGAAGGTATATATTGTTCTCATAAATTTATTCTTATAGAGAATTTTGTCTTACTAGGTTCTAAATTTATAGAATTTATTGTTCCACCAAATTTTAAATATGTGTAAGTTTTGTTTATTTTGTTTACTTTCCCTTTTTTCTTTTGTGTTTTCTTCTAGATCTAAATCATCTATGATCTAATTTCAGTAGAAATTTACTATGTTAGGTGCCACATGATTCGCAAGATAGAGTCTATTGAGGTTACTGCGAAATTTCGAGATAATAAAGATATAGATCTTGTAATATATTTGAGATTCATTATCCATATAATAGAAGAAATTGATTTCAAGATTGCTATGGTTATAGTGAATTCCTCTAATGGTATATCTAGTAATGCTGCTGGTTATAGTTTATTAAATAAAATACTACTGGTTATAAGAATTCTTTAATTCTGGAAATGAAGTCCTTCGTACACGTGCTAAAATTAAGCTTTTTCGGTACTCATGATTTGTTTTATAATCAAGAAATTTCTAATTGTAATGCTCACAATATAACAATTGATTTATTTTAATAATTTTTTTTACTTAAAAAAAATAAGTATGAAGGAATTGCTCTGCTATTGAATTTTCTTGGTAAGCTTCTTGTAGTGAGTGTTGAGACCGGCTTATAAACATCAGTCTAGGCCAATATATAATGCAAATAGACTCAAAATTCCTATCTTTCGACGACCTAAGAAAACAAAAAAGAATCTGTCCCCGTAAAAATAATAACAATAATAAAAGACTTGGCTTTATGTGAGTAATTTTTTATTCTAAAAATTAGAAATACTTAACGAATATTTTAGATTTAAGAACATTTGGTTCTATTTCATTCTCACACTTAATTAATTTTATAAATAAAATCAGTTGGATTCACATTCTCAATCAATATTACAAAGAGCTGTATAGTGTCTAATACCACATAATATTCATATCTATACTGATTATAATTAAGAGATTTTGTACTATATAGTGCTCTATAACACTACTCTTCTCAGTAATATACAATAGATGCAAATCCAAATCTTCTGTAATTTTATTATCTTAATTATTATTCAACCACTACACAAGGTCGTATCATCTAAAACTTGAAATTGTATGACCAATCAATCTTTTTTATATCTATGACTTTCATTTGAGTTTTCAATATGTGACATTATTTCGGTCATAACATGAACAAAGACATTAAAATTTGAATAAATAAATTATATACATATATAAAAGAAACGAGTACAACACATATTTTTTTAATTTTCTAACAATGACTAAACTAATTTTGACCGTTAAATTTCGATCTAATCATTAAAATTAAAAGCATTGTAACAAATTCTAATGTAGATTAAATTATGATTTTTATTTTTGTTACATTTAGATTTCACTTATTAGTTTTCCTATCAGTAGAGAATAAAACAAACTCCCATATATCGTTTAGTTATAATAATAGCTCATGAATTATATCCTTTATATCACTTTTCCTCCCGAATTTTCAATTTACATAGTAGATTATTCTAAATTATGTAACTTACAATAATTACTGGCCAATTTATTACAAAATTTTTAATTTTTAATGGAAATAAAAGTGAAACTCTATATATTTTTCTTGATTTCTCACATAATATTGGGTTCCTTTGAATCAAATATTTAAGGCAAGAATTTCCTTCCAAAAAAAAAAAAAAAAAGAAAAAAGGCATAAATTCAGTGCTACACAAGATTAGAAAAATAGTGAAATTTGATATTAGCTTCCTAAGTTAACCCTATTGCCTATCCGAATAAAATGATCATTGTATAAAAATTAAACCGTTTTTTAACAAATATATCATTTTTATAAACCCTATTGCCTATCCGAATAAAATGATCATTGTATAAAAATTAAACCGTTTGTAACAAATATATCATTTTTATAACTATTAAATTGATATTCGAGTACCTAAATGATACTATATTTAGGTAGTATTTGGCTCGTATAATGAAATTAACATTGTAATGAGAATTGTAATAGAATAGAATCAGAATAGGAAAAAAAATAATATTTTATTATTTAGTTGAAATTAGGAATCAATATTGGAGCAAAAATTATTTTATTTGATTACACATTGGATTGGAATAGAATCAGTGATATATTGACTAAATTATCCAAACTTCTAAAATTCAATTTTTATACATTTATATCTAAACATATATCATTATACTGAGTAAAAAGTTCTAATTTATTTTTAATTATTTAATAATTTTATATAATTAAATCATATTATTAAAATCAAAATGGACAAAAACTATACTATATATGTGTGAGATAATCTAATATTATGGGCGGAAAAAAACTTTATATAAAATGGCTTAGGTGAGGTTGACTGATCTGGTCTGGTTTGGGTGAGGGTAAGTGCAGGCGAGAGAGAGTGTGTGTGTTTAGGTGAGAATAAAAAATATAGAGAGCAGGACAAAAATGGTAAAGTAACCCAAAGAGGTATTCAATAAGGAATGGAAAGTTCATTGATGATGAGCTTTATTGATATAATCCCATTTCATATAATTGATGGAATTAAGACTATAAAAGAATTGGAATTTTTTTTCCCGAGTTCAAACCAGATGCTGGAATGAGTTTTTATTGGAATCATCTTTCCATTCTAATATCCGCTCCAATGAGCCAACACGGCCTAATAACATAAGAGCTATTATACTTTTTGAGTCGATTACTTCTCTTATGGTAAAAAACATGGCATAAATGGAAGAAGCAGACATATTACGCGTAGAAAACGAGTGAAGCAGAAATGGAGTAGCTAGCTAGCTTGACCCGACGTAAGAACTGGTTAAGCATGCCCCTCAAATCAAACTCAAACTCAAACAACAGTGAATAAGCAATTTGGGAGGTGGATTTCATATTTCACCAGCCAAGTCCTTAGTACTGACTGAGCCTATATTCAGTTAAAATTAATAATTAGTTTTTTTTTTTATTTCTCATTCTCCTAATCCGTGCCACGGAAAGCATTTCGTCCGTACCACTGTTTTTCTTACTTTTTAACTCCCTAATGGCACTTTTAAGCTTTGTCCTTTTGTTTTTGAGTCTCTTTTGACAAAATTAAAAAATTCCATAATATATATATATATATATATAAACTGTTGGGTCCACTTCCATTTGCCATGTGTCGGTCGTCCAGGGTTAGTTGCTGCACCGTCATCCACCAGATCCCCACATTTCCGGAGCCATCTCCAATCGCATTTGATCCCCGCCCCGTCCCGCCCCAAGTATTCACTTCCTAGTTTCAGCGCCAAAAAAAAAAAAGGGCTTTTTGGGTTTTTTTTTTTTTATTTCACTATTAGTTTTTGAAAAGACTTAAAAAAGTTTTTATAACTTCTAATTAGTTAGTAGCTAATGGTAGGGTGTACACATCTCTGCTCAATTAATCGTAATACTGTCCAATTACGGTTAATTTTTTTTTTCTTTGCAAAATAGATTAAAGTTCAAATTTTTTTATCGGTGCGGTGTGGTTTAAGATTTTGATAAATTGTATTAAGCGCATTATATCGCTCCGAATATATAATAATTTGTATATAATTTTAAATATTTCTTTATGTATTTGTAAAAGTGTCTAAGTTTATAATAGGGTTTTCTTTATACATTTTTCATATATTTGATTTTTTTTGTAGTGCTTTATTTCTTTATCGTTTATGTTTAGCTTTTATCTTGGTGTTTAGAGACAAGTATTTTGATTAAACAAATTTTGGTTATTACTCTGTAGTTATATAGTTTTATATTTGTGGAAATACTTTTTATGTTTACATTTTATCTTGGTGTGACAAGTAGATTAAAGCATTTTTGGTTATTACTTCTAGATATGTAGTTTATATTTATGGAAATACATTTTATATTTAAATTCTTTGATACTTAGAGACAAATATTTTGATTAGACCTACTTGGCTATACTTCATGGTTATGTAGTTCATATTTATGGAAATGCTTTTAATCAGACTAATATTTTTATTAGACTTGTTTTTTTTTTTTTTTCCGAGTTCATAGTTATATATGTAGTTTTATATTTATGGAAACACTTTTGTTAGGTGACAAATGAATCTTATTTTTAAGTATCTTATGTACATAAGATTTAAACGCGGTGTGATTAATCTCACAATCTTTAACCGCACGGCTAAAGAATCCTTTGACCACATATGTGGGTTTCTAAACTTTTTTAATTCATCACAAATCCCCACCGTGTACACCTCTACTTAAATACCATGATTAGTTGTATGATAACATAACAATCAAATTATCTTTTGTTCTAGGTGATTCGTTTTTTCTAGATAATTTGTTTTCGGCTGAAAAAAGAAAAAAAAAATTTCTTCTAGCATTGTGTTGGAAAAAGATTCTAAAATTAATAGGTAAATGGAATTATCAGTTTTCAATGTATTATAATTTTAGCATGTTGGTCCCTAATACTTTTTTTTGGCATTTAGGTACCTAATATTTCTTCTTTTAGCATAGTTAGTCTTTTTGGAATCTTGCATCTAGAATTCCCTTAGAATTCATTTGAATAGTAAAAATTGTGTGCCATTGATTCCTATTATTTTAATTATTTAGCAATTTGATCCCTAACTTTTTTTCTTCGTGTCTTTGATTAATAATATTTCATGTATCAATCCTCTGAAAAATTAAAATTCAAAAACAGATATAAACAATATAGCTCATTTAAGAATCAAATTAAAAAAAATAAAAAAATTACACTAACACATCCTAACTTATGTCAAACTATAGTAATTATGGACCAAAAATAATTAACTTAACCTTTTTAAAACTAAAAATTTTTCATATATGCCTTTTTTTATTAGTCAAATGTAACAAAAAACAGTTAATTTGTATATCCATTTAATTTTTATTTAATTATGAATTGGTTATTCTAAAAAATTAATTAATTATTTACCTAAACAATATAGCTAATAAGCCTAAAATTTTTTGATAGATTTTTCTATTTTTTATGTTATTCTAAAAAAAATAACAATGGTTTACATGTAAAAAGTAATATAGGTAAGCCTAGAAATTTTGTAGATTTTTTTCATTTGTTTTTTTCCAAGTGGTTTCAATATAATTATTTTTTATTTAGAAGATAGCATTGTAATTTTTAGAAGACTCAAAATGTTTGTGTCTTTTTATTTGCAAATAATTGTTAGATGCAATATTGTTAACTAGAGATATAAATACAAAAAAAACTAGGGATTATTGCTAAATAAGTTAAATAACATAGATCAATAGCTTAAAATTTCTCCTATTTATAAATAAATTTGAACAAAATTTTAGATGAAATGTGTTAAAAAAACTAATGGTATTAAAAAATATATGAAGTATTTGAATGTAAAAAAAAAAAAAATGAGAAACAATATGCTAAAGTAGAAACACGATAGGACCAATAGTGCCACCTACCATAAATTATTTGACAAAAAGGGCGTACTGTGAGCATTCTAAGCAATGACAAAAGTGAATAGGGTTTTTGGCTTTGATTAATAGGTCAGCAATACATGTGCTCTCTCCATTAAAGACTCCTTTTTTATTTTTTCTTTTGTTTTTTTTTTCGGCTTTTCTTCGTGGGCAGGCTAGGGACTTCATACTAAATTTGGACAGAGCAATACCTATCTATATGTTTCAGGAAAAATTGAGCACTTTATCGGTCTAATATCCAAGTATAATTATAATGTGAGTGAAAATAATGACCAAGTAACATATAATAATGTTCGCCAATTAAACAGTTGAGGAAAATTTCCCCGCACACGTGGAAATGCTCTAAAGATCGTGTCTAAGCACATCTTCCAAAGATTATGTAATAGATTTACTAGATCATATATTACTTTAATGTTGGGTTGCAGTTGTAGTCATCTTTACCCATATTGATCAATAAGTTATGATGCTTAATTAAAAGCTGTCTTTTATGATAATTGTATGAAATATTTTATCTCACAGATTCGATTCCCCTAGTAAGCACCCCAAAAATCACATTTTTATTTTGTTATTAAAGAACAAGAATAAGATGAAGAAAAATGGAATTTGCTTTTTTTTTTTTTTTCCCTTTTAAGTTGTGGAATTTGAAAGCTATCTTTACAGAAATCTTGTGGTTTTTGTTGGATAGACTCTACAAAATAGGCATTAATTGAAATAATGGTTTGTAAAATCTTTCCTTCGGGAAATCATGGATACATAGAGTAAAATGGGCATGAATTACTGCACTCCCTCTTTTGATCCGGGGTGAAAAAAGTTAGTCTCTGATAGAATTGTCATTGATACATCACACAATGTTATATACTTTAGAGTTTTCTTGGATAGCAGTTTATTTTTTTTTAAAATGATTTTCTTTGTCATAAAAGTGAAATCGATGGTGGAAATCTTCTCAAACTATAGTGTAAGAAAATATCCACCATGTTACATTTAAAAAAAAAAAAAAAAAGAAAGAAAATGTGCCTTACCAAAGACACTACCGAAAACTACAGCGGTATCTTTGAAATAGAAATGTATAAATCTTAACTTTAATAAAGATTTGCCAAATTAAAATTATCTATAGCAAAATCCTATCATTATCACCGTAAGGTTTGGCCAAAAAAAATAATAATTAATTAGCACTGTGAAGATATATATTCATTTAATTGAGACATAAGTATCTCATTAGTTGAATTCCGCCACTTATCTTTTGAAGTGAAACTTATGATCAATTACGATGACTTATCAATTAAATCAAAAGATAAAGTAACTTGTCCTTGTTTTTTTTTTTTTTTCTTTTGGTAAGTTCTGTTGAAGTTATGTACATCAATCTTAAAAATATAATCTATGTTTATATCGATCGAAAAGTAACATATCATGTACATCCAATAACTTCTAATGTTTTCATAATATATATATATATATATATATATATATATATATAGGCCTTAGGTCTATCGTCCCATAAGTGGACATTTGGGCACAAATGCTGTTAGATTAATGTGCAAAAAACTGTTTATTATTTATGAATTTTTATTGAATATTTTGATATTTAATAAAAGATATTTCATGTATAGTACTTATGATAATGTTTTGATTATTGGTACAATAGTAAAATAGTAAATGTCAAAAATGTTCCATGATTTATTTATTAGAGAAATAATTTAATAAAATTATTTATTAAAGTTAAGACATATTTTATCTAATTAAATCAAATAAATCTATTCACAACTAATAATAGAAACTAGACATTTCTCTTGGATTGTGTTGCAAGACTTTTTACATTTATAGTGTGTCTTAATATATGTTGGTGTGACCATGTACAAAAAATCTTGGTGTATAAATATTGAATATAGACTATGTGAAATATGTTCTTGTAATAAGTGCATTTGACAAGAACATATTTTCACAAACTTGATAATTAATGCGTGTTTTTTTAAATCCTAAAATAGATAATGAACTCGTGTTCATTGCTTGTATTATTTGAGATATTAAAAAGTACGGATCAAAAAATTAATGATCTAGATACTGATATTTTAGGAATGCATTATTATGGGTATTGGGAACATATGCTTATAAAAATGGAATCTACAACTCTATTATATAGAGAATTGAATATCACTCTAAAGAGCTATAGAAGCTTGGATGATTTAAATCTTAGCTAAGTAATTAATAAAATTTGATATTTTATTAATTGAAGACTTTCTATAAATCTAGTCATCTACTAGATATAGTCTTGTATCAAAGAATTGAAAGATATAATTGGAGGGGCAAAATGATAATTTTACTTAGCTCCAATTATCGGTATTCGTATGGGGATACACATGCACATATTAATTATCTAATAGACATAATTTTAATTATAAAATATTATGTGATATTTATTTAATTGAAAAGTGCAATTTGGACTTTTAGTAGAATAAGTCCATAACTAATAGTACAAGCCTATTTGTGTTAAGAGTTAATTGTAACTGAGCATTTATCTATTGAAACTTGAATTAAATAGGTCTATTTAGATCCACAATCTACACTAATATTTTAGGCTGCATGAGATCAATTGGACTCAAATAGTTTTCTAGGTAATTACATAAAAGGAAAATAGGCTGAAAATGCAGTGGGCCATTTCACCCTAAGGAGGAGCCTATAAAATACTCTCCCCTCCTTTTTGAGTAATGTTCAGTACTTTTGATACATTAGTATAGTGATTGCTTTAAAAAACTGAGAGAAAAGTGAGAGAGAAAAATTCTTAGAACTACGTTTGGATTCTTACTTGAAAATTGATCAAGATTGAGATGTCCACTCACCTCTGTAGTTATAAACTTGATGCATAGAAATGAAGACTCATTGGTTGAGCTATACAATCTCTTATATGTATTTAGATCATAACAAAGATTTTAAAAAGTTATATAAAACACTATAATCCAAAAAAAAGTTTGTTCTCTATACTTCTGCTCATGTTTGATTTTGTTATATTTTTTGTAAATAATTACCAATAAATGCCTCATGAGATAAGGACATGGATAGGACTCTTTCCCTCCACTTGAGCATTTTTATGACTACCTTTTTGAATAAGTTTTTTAGGATTAAAATCGGAGCCACAAAGACAAAAAGTCTCAAATACTCTTATCCTAACTTCGCACACAACCTGACCGCCGATATGTCTCCACCTCAGGAGTCTTAATATAACTCATTCTATATACTTTTCTGTAAAACACATTTCTTTCCACTTGATCTCAACAAGTCAAGATCCATTTGACCTAGGTTAAGTACTTTTTGATTATAAATTTTTAATTATATGAAGTCATGAATAATTTACCTGATTGTTTACTTGATCCATTTATTTGGTTAATTTAACTTAATATTTTTTTTATTTTTCAGTTAGGACTATAATTTATTGTCATTAAGTATATAGAGTTCTCTATGTCTAACTATAAAAATAAAAAACTACCCTTAAACTCAAAGATCATTCACCTAAGTCCGTATTTAAGCTCTTTAATTAGTTCTTCCCATTTAAAAGAACACAACAAGTTCTAGAATGGCAAAAACCAAGTTAGTCAAAGGTAAAAAATAGTCTACAAAATCTTCATGTACGATGTTGGTGGGCAAAATAAGAAAGTCACCATTGCCGAAGATGAAGAGTCCATCTAATTTCTTATTACCGAAGAAGGACGAGAAATTCACCTATAAATCTCTATTTGTACTTTTGTTGCTTGATGTTTCAAGTTCAGTAGTTCTTGATCCTAGGTCAAGAACTACTGTTATGACTTAGGGTCAAGGAGTACTTGACTTTAGATTAAGTAGTTCTTGCTTTGAGATCATGAACTACTTGATTTGAGGTCAATATCTACTTGACATGTGACGTGCAGAAGATCATTACGAAAATGCATAGTAAAAAATATAAATATTTCAGCAAACTAATATCCAAATTAGTATTATAGACCTATTTCAAATATTACTTACTCATTAGTAATCACGAATAAATATTCATGAAATAAACTGTATAACTTTTAACTTTCAAATGCCAAAACTCTCAAAAATAATCCAGCTCAATTGTCGTTGTCGATTTTTTTTTAAAATTAATAAGCAAATCTTGATTCGGTTTTGTCTCTGAATAATGGCGCTTGAAATATAGCAACAGTAGAGGGAAACATAGAACACAGCATACATGGAAGAGAGAGAGAGAAAAAAATGGCAAGAAAGAAGAAAGGAAAGAAAAAAAGAGAAGGAAAAACAGGAGAAAAATGCATTTAATACTCTCGCCGTCCTTTTACTTTTCAACAAGGATAACTTTGGAATGTATTTACTTGTCTCCCCACCATGACCTAAAAAAGTCGAATTTTTGGTCATCAAATTGTTCAAATGTCATGATAGTCCTAAAACTGTCAAAATGAGGTAAAAATAATCCTATTCGTTTTCTTTTCTCATGCTCCATCCAAAATCGGAGTCCGGATAGATACTCGTACTCTCTGAAAAATATGTCTTATTTCTCAAAATCTGATTTTTACTCAAGTTATGTCAAGTTGAAACGAGGAAGACTAGGAAGAAAAGAGAGAATGTAAAAAATGAGATGAGAATGATAATCTCTCAAGTTGTTTAGCAAAAAAATTGGAGAGTATTTATTTCTAAATTTAATATATTATCCATTTTAATGTTTTTTAATAATCTTTTTGAGGGATAAATTTGTTAATTCTTTACTTTCTTTGTTCATAAGTCTCTCCAATCCCTCAAAACTCAGATGATGATACTCGGTGGACCTCTCTACCTCTTCTCTCCCACCTACTAAATAAGTGATTACTCCTCTATCTCCGTCTTTTTCAATCTTTCTAACAATCTACCTTACCAAAGACACAGTCAATAACATTTTATTTGGGCGTGTAACAGGGATGTAACGCTTTTGTTACGGAGCATTGGTGTCCAAATTTTAAGGTGAAGTACTATAGCCGATGCCTAAATATAATTTAAGGTGCTTATACCACCATATTCATTTGTTCTAATTTGAAATTAGTGACGTCGTTTTCAGTCCATATTTTTAAGAAGGGGGAAATATAGCTTAACTGTGATATCCGACCGAAGGGGGGAAAATCAAAGATGAAAAAGCTTCATTACAAGAAGTTTAAGCAAATAAATAAATATCATTAGGAGGAGCCGGGGAGCACAATGCGATTTGTCGAATAAAATGGAGCCATTATGGCCCATTTACAGCCCCTTATAGAGGCCGATAAGTTTGGTAGATGTCATGCGATAAAATTTATTAAATTGCTAATTAGAGGACAAAGTCTAAGTGGGCAATCCACTAGATTTTGCATTTTTAAGTTGATCCCAAACGAAATGGACTGGTGTCCTTTGTCACTAGCTTAAATTTTTATTTCTTGGATAAATAATTTTATTTGATCCTAAATTACGACAAATTTTCATTTTGGCTTTTAGCTTTTAAATTTTATCATTTTAGTTCTTAACTATAAAATAAATTTCATTTTAATCCTTTTTGCTTTATATTTTAGTTTATTCTTTACATGAGGAGCGTATGTAACGTATGTGCTTTTCTACTATACTTATTTCATACGTAGAATCATAATTCAGCAATATAAAAAAAATTAAAACATGAAAAAACACAGTTAATTAAATAAAAGTAAGTTGCATATTTAACAATAATACATTTTAAAATTGTTTGAAATGTGATATTTTGTTGAAATCAATAATACAGAAGGACAATTGCGCCTTATGTACTCTTTCTATTAAGAAGCAAGCAGAAAACATAGCAACAAGGACTAAAATGAATTTTTTTTTAAGAGTTTGAGAAATAGTATGACAAAATTTTAAAATTTAAAGATTAAAATGAGACTTTTCAATTTAGAGACCAATAGAGGTATTTACTTTGATAATAGTTATTACAAGCTTCCTCTTGCGAATCTGTGGACGGAATGGAAAAGGGGCTTTGTAAATATTTTGAAACGAACTGTATATACATTTTTTTGTACTTGACGTGTATTCTTTTTCTTCTTCCTCTTCGCACCTTCGTTATAAAGAACAAAAGAGAAGAAAATAAGAAAGAATAAAGGGAGAGAAAAAGCTTTGTAATATCTTGGCCCAGTAAGTTGGGCCGCAAGCTTTGAAATATAGTACAGAAGATTGATATGTAGCGTAGACTCAGATCGATGGGAGCAAGATCACTCCCGGATGACCCGCTTTTGATAGGTGAAAGGGCTTCTTCCAAAATTCCATACCCAAACCAAAAGTTGAAAAATTCGGGATTGATTTAGAAATCAATCACTTTTTCAAAGTTTTATTAGATGAATATCATTTCAAAAATATTTAGAACAATACCTTTTTTCAAAATTAGTATTTTTAGTGGTACTCGAGATGACTAATTAAGTTATTTAATGTAACCAATCCAGTTATTTGAAATAACTGATTCACTTATCTCAGGTTATTCAATACCTTAAGTATCTCATCAATTGATAAAAAATAATATTTTTTAAATACTTTCAAAAGTGATATTTGTATAATTAAATCCAGAATTTTTCAAAACAATTCTAAATTCTGGGATTTTTCAATTTTTTTTTGAAAAAATACCACAAAAAATCAAATTTTCTCTAGGGAAAAGGGATGGATCTAGGATTTTTCTTGGACCAAAATGATACTTTTGGGAGTTTCTAAAACTTTTACCTACAAAACAAACTTTTACCTACAAAACAAGGCAAATTACAAAAATATGGTGGGTCATTTTTATTTTTCAATTCCCGCACTGTATTTTTTCGAAAAATATCATTTTAAAAATATTTTTAGAAAAATACTATTCTTTAAAATAATAACTAATAATCAATTTTCAAATACTGGTAACTAGTAATTAAAGACCTGAAAAAAAAAAAGAAAAAAAGTATTTTAACTAGTAACAAAAATAGGAAAAAAAATAAAAAATAGACAAAAAAATAGGGAAAAAAAAGGAACAAATAAAAAAGAATGTGTTATAACTAGTAACTAGTAACCAATTTCAAATACTGGTAGCTAATAACCATTTTTAAAAATGACATTTTTCTAAAATGATATTTTCTTAAAAAAATTCAGTAACAAAATTAGAAAAAAAAATGACTTACCATATTTTGAAAAACCTTTTCAGAAAAGGTATATGGCCTAATGGTCACTATTTTAGCACCATTTTTAGGATGTTTTTTCTTTAAGAATTGCCATAAAATTTACGATGGGTAGCCACGGTATTTATTATCATAGTAAAAAATAGATAGAAAAATAAATAACGGTAATCTATTATAATAAAAAGTTATTATCCAAAAAAGTTTTTTTTTTAATGTTTAGCAAAAACAAACCTTCTTATATCAAATAACACATTGGGATTTTTAAATTCTAACAATAAAAACTATTCTTTAGATTTGAAAATCCAGTCAAATTAAGCCCAAAACAACAATTTGATCAAAATAAGCTAACTTTCTGTATATAGTACAACATTGTTTCTGTCATAATTATTGTGTTTGGCAATAAGAATATAGCATTGCACAGTAACGTATGAGACTATATGTATACCAAGGGTAATGGATCATCCAACTTATTTCGTAAGCTCGTTTTTACCGAATTGTTGTTTCAGGCATAATTTAATTAATTTTCATACTATAGAAGTTTTATTTGATATAATCAGAAAGTAAAAAAAATTTTTAAGCCTAAAATCTTGCAATATATATATAACCAGAATCGTGCGATTTTCGCTAAAATTAAAAAGCTCAAGATTTTTTTTTTCCCGTTAATTAACACTTTTAGCAAAATAGGCTTTTATCAAAATGGCCGATTTTGACATTTTATTATTAAAGATGCCCTTTGAAAAAAATTATAGCTAAAGTCGATTATCGATTATTGGTGTATAGATCTATAAATTGATTTTTTCAGTATCAAATCTAAGTAATATACTTAGTACTTAAATTAAGTGGATCCAATATATTAATGTATTCAAGTACAAAAAATATATTACTATATTTTTCTAAGAAAATTTACTAATTTTTCAGTACACTTAATGT
>JXTB01000185.1:662112-676853 GCA_002914805.1 Parasponia andersonii | reverse complement strand
GTAAGTATATCAGATAAAAACCTATGCAAGGGATTAGGTCTCTCACCTAGCACTACAGCAACTCGCCAGCGATCTAAAATACTGCGATACTATAATGGAACTCAAGTGTGTAATCCTATGGTATATACAATATATAATAATTCATAACAACCATGAATCCAATATTCAAATCACGCTTTAAAAATCTAACTTGGCATTATTTTACGATTTACCATAACATGGGCAGCACACCGTTATTTTACTCCAAAATTACAATGTAAATGTATGTATAATAATCAACACAGTTCAATCCCAATATAATCTAACAATTTACATCAATTAATCAAACCATCGTAAATCACGACTTTTCATAAATAAATTTAATGCAATTAAGATCCAAAACATATATAAAATCAAATAATCGAACTCCTACCTCGATATGGTAATAATACAAGGCTAATGATACTCAAAGAATCTCTCGTTGGTCATTTAGGCGTTCGAATGACAAATTTTGGTTCCTGGTAAGTCTATTTGAAAAAGTGACTTTTCTATTAGTCTCAAATAGAGAAACGGAGGTCACCATTAAATTCAGAACATCTAAAAATGATAGATTAGACATATATCTTACCAAAAGTGGGTTCTAGTACCGGAGTAGCCTGAAGCACGCAAAATGGTACACTTTTAAGCCTCCAATTTTTATTCCACATCGAAACATAATGGTATTTTATTTAAAAATTCATCTCTCAGTCTCACTGAGTCCAAATTCGAAGTCAAAATTCATTTTCAAGGTCCTTGAGCATTAATTAAGCTTAAAAAAAATAATATTACTTTTTGTAAATATTTAGAAAAATGTCTGCTTTTTCTAATTAAAATTTACTGCATTTTTGAATACTGTTTTTATTTTATCAATCGTAATTATTTATGATTCTTAACCTCTTTCACCTCATATATTTATCTCAGATAAATAAATTGCTTAACCGAAATAATTATGAAAATATATCACTTTTTACATAGATGGTAAAAATAGTAAAAGTAGTAAAAATCTTACCAGAAGCGAATTTGGTCGTGCAACCACTTAGAGGAGGTTGGAAATGACAAAAGGGAGTTCCACGTGCCGGCAATGACGTGATCGGAGGTTGGACGGCTTTCTGGTGGTCAGAAAATCGGAACTCAGGCAGAATCTTTGGCAGCTAAACGAGATGAGATCGATGGTGTTCGGTTTGTTGGCGGCAGTTCTCTCATGCGGCCCGGTGTGTCTATCTCACAGCTGTGGCGAGGCTGACCAGAATCAAGGCTTTCCTCTCCTTTCAAGCCCTCAAATGTGAGAATTTGAGTTTCTAGGGGGGGGTTTATGCAATTTCAGAACATTGTAGCCCTTAAATATAAAATTCTAGATATTTTATTAAAACATTCCAAAAAAATCATATTTACAACAATATCATTGAGTGTAAAATTCCCATTTTAACACTTTTAAATTCTAGATTTTATATCCTCTCATCCTTAAAAGAATTTCATCTCCAAATTCAAATACAATACAAGATTCAAAGTACAACTTCAAACTGAAAGTTAAACAAATGAGGATGTTTATCATATATTTCTATTTCTAGCTCCCAAGTAGCTTTATCTTCTTTGTGGTGTTGCCAAAGAATCTTGATAAGTGATATCTCTTTGTTTCAAAGCACTTTGAGCTCTTTTCCTAGTATTTGAACTAGTTGTTTCTCATATGTTATATCCTCTTATAATGACACTTTCACATATCGAATGACATGTGATGGGTCAGACACGTACTTCTTGAGCATCGAAACATGAAAAACATTATGCATTCGGTCCAATTGTGGTGGTAAATCCAAGCAATATGCTATAGTACCTCGAATGGTCTAATATGTCTTGGAGTTAATTTGCCTTTAATTCTAAATCTAATGATCCCACACCTTAGTGTAACTTTCAAGAATACTTAATCATTAACTTTAAACTTTACTTCACGTCTCTTTGGGTCGGCATAGTTTTTCTAACGACTCTACATAACCTTGAGTCTTTCCCGAATCTTATTAATCTTCTCAGTAGTCCTTTGTACTAATTCTGACTCAAAAGTAACATACTCTTCTGCATCAGCCTAACACAATAGTGATCTACATGGTCTCCCATATAATACCTCATATAGAGCCATGTCAAGACTGACTTGGTAACTGTTATTGTAAGCAAACTCCACCAATAACAGGTGATCATCCCAAATTCTACCAAAATCCAGTATACACGAGCAAAGCATGTCCTCTAAAATCTAAATAGTTTTCTCAGATTGACCATCTGCTTGATGATGATTAGTTATACAAAGATTCAGTTCTATTCTCAAATCTCTCTGTAAAACTCTCTAGAATTTTGATGTAAATCTTAGGACTTTTTCAGAAACTATATTGGATAGCACCCCATGCAATCAAACAATGTTATTAATATAGAGATGACTAAGTTTGTTAAGTGAAAAATTAGACCTAATCAGTATGAAATGAGCAGTCTTCGCCATCCGATCAATAATCACCCAAATTGTATTATTCTTTCTCCGAGTCATTGGCAAACTCATCACAAAGTCCATTGTAATCTTATCTCATTTCTATTCTAGTATGAGCAAAGGTTGTAATAGTCCAGTTAGTATTTGGTCTTCTGCTTTGACTTGCTGGTAAGTCATGCACTTAGCCACAGAAGTAGCTACATCACGCTTTATACATTTCCACCAGTACTGTCATTTTCAGATTATGGTACATCTTCATACTACCATGATGTACAATAAACTTAGACTTATAAGCCTCAGTGACAGTGGTTTCTCTAAGGTAAGGATTGTTAGCTATTACTAGCTTTTCTCTAAAAAGCATAAATCCTTCTCTATTTGTACTCCAACCTTCCAACTGTTCACTAATATTCAAATCATATTTTAAAAATCTAATTTGGCATTATTTTAGAATTTACTATAATATGGATAGCACACTGCTATTTTACTCCAAAATTACAATGTAAAAATATATATAATAATCTACACAGTCCAATCCCAGTATAACCTAATAATTTACACCAATTAATCAAACCATCGTAAGTCATGTTTTTTCATAAATAAATTTTAATAAAATTAAAATCCAAAACAAATTTAAAAATTGGGTAATCGAATCCCTACCTTGATATGGTAGTAATACCAAGCTAATGACGCTCAAAGAATCTCTCGTTGGTCACTCATGTATTCGAACAACAATTTTTGGTTCCTATGGTAAGTCCACCTAAGAAAGTGAATTTTCCACCGAAACCTAAAATGAATAAACAGAGGTTACCTTTCAGAGTACCCAAAATTGCTAGATTAAATATGTACTTTGTCAAAAATAGGTCACAGTGCATAACTGGCTCGAGGCACGTAAAATGATATAATTTTGAACCATGAAATTCTAATTTTTGTTTCACATCGAAATATAGTGGTATTTTATATCAAGATTTATCTCTCGACCTCACTGGGTCTAAATTCGAAGTTAGAATTCAATTTTGAGGTCTCGAGCATTAATTAATCTCAAAAATCCAAAATTTACAATAATACCACTTTTTGTAAATTTTTAGAAAAATTTCCTCTTTTTCTAATTAAAATTTACCATATTTTTGGATACCATTTTTATCTCTACTAACCGTAATTATTTTTGATTTTTAATCCTCTTTCACCTCATATATTTATTCGGGTAAATAGATTACTTAACCAAGATAATTACGAAAATTTTACTTTTTACAAAGTTGGTAAAAACGATAAAAATGATAAAAATCTTACTGGAGGTGAATTTGACTGTGCAACCATTTAGAGGAGGTCGATGACAACGAGAGGGAGCTCAGCATGCTGGTGGTGATGTGATCGGAGATCAGACGGCTCTTCGGTGGCCAAAAAATCGGAACTCATGTGGTATCTTCGGCGGGCTACTGTGGTGGCGTCCGAGAGCCAAACAGGATGAGACCGGCGATGTTCGGTTCGTCAGCAGTAGGTCTCTTGCACATGCTGGCACGTCAGTCCAGTGGCAGTGGCGTGTGGCAACAGCAAGGCTATTCAAGACCAAGCGTTTCCTCTCCTTTGAAGGCCTCAAATGTGAGAATTTGAGTTTCTGGTGATGGGAAGTGTATGCAATTTCAGAATACTATCCTCTTTGAATATAAAATTCCAAATATTTTATTAAAATGTTCCAAAAAATCATATTTACAACAATACTTAAAATTCCCATTTTTACCTTTTTAAATTCCAAATTTTACGTATAAACGGATGATAGTAACTAATAGCAAATCAGCTGCTGCATGTAGAATCAGTAAAAGTATTCGGTACTGTTGGCGCGCAACTTGGCATTGAGTTGAGTCAGAAATTCTACTATGAGTTTGCACTTTGATTAAAAAAAAATCTATTCCGAACGTCATACATATACACATATACATACATATATATGTATAGTTTAGCAAAAACAAAAGAAATTGTTGCGGAGAATTTTTACGTGCCTTGTAACTGAATTAATTAATGTGGAGAAGGTGCATATAAAAATTATATATGACGGCTCATGCATGCAAAAAAGGGTCATGAATCATATAATTCTCCCCTGCCTTCACATGGTTCTACGGTCACAAATACTTACAATTAAGTAAATGTTGCTGCTAGTATAGGTAGCTACGTGAGAAAATCTAAATATGATCTCTTACTTACGAATATATCGTATTACAAAGTTACTTAAATGTCCTCACACTACAACAAAAGTCTTGATACGCGGCATTTTAAAATATCGTTGTTACATACTTAGTGACATTTATGAATTTAACGGCATTTGTAGTAAGTGTCGAGAATATTCATGCTAAAAATGTTAGTGACATTTGATATATTGCTATATCGTACTTTCAATAACATTTATTAAATACTATTAAATTATATTAATGATACTTTCTAGATGTTACTAAATTATTTAACTTAATAAATAAATAAAAAGCTGAAAATATAAAAGAAAGTACGAATGGCAATTTAAAAATATTATTAAATCATAAACGATATTTGAAAAAATGTCACTAATTTAGTCACTAACAAAAATTTTATTGTTTCCTACAAAACTTTTGGTACTTAAAGTTCTTTTTTTTTTAGTTTTACTTTATAGCGAAAATTTATATAGTAAGGATTTAATGATTTATTTTCTTTAATTGTCAACTGGAGAATCTTTATTGACGTTTGGTTACTAATTATTTTACTAGTAAATTGAATTATTTTGCCAGTTTATTTTTTTTATTATCATTTTGTATTCAAAAAAATAATTACAATTAACCATAAATAAATAAATAAAAATAAATAAATTTATATTAATAGAATGATCTATTTACGTGGACTCAAAATTTACAAACAAATGAAAATAGAATTAAAGGCTACAAAAAAAAATGTTAAGTTAGAATAGTAATTCAATTCTTGAAGTTGTTTAGATAGTCCCTGCACCCATCTCATTTTGCATTCTTTATGGAATTTTTGAAAAAAAAAAAAACATAAGATGAAATAACTAATAATATTTTATTATGTAAAATAATATAGAAATTTCCTATATCAACAAAAAGAAATAAGAAATAAAGAAATATTTATAGATCAAATTTTGTAGATGTGTGCCTTCTTTTTCCTCTTAATTTCATGCTACTTAAATGCTTTCTTTTTCTTAGAATAATTGTATCAGATGAACCCTTTACTTGAATAAGTAAACCTAAAATATAATTCAAAGAAATATTTATTTTTTTAAATAAAACTGAGAAAAAAATACCGCTAGTTTGCAAATATTAAAATGAAATAGAAACTTAGAGATGATAATTAATGTGATTACGCCAGTGCTAGAAAAAAAAAATAAAAAAAAAGGTTGTGGAAAGAAAAGAAGATGAAATTATGAGAGCTAGACCAAAAGTAGAATGAAGCATTAGTTAATGGGGAGGGTGACAGCACATTATGGGATGGATGAGAGAAGATAAGAGTTAATTAGTATAGATGAGTGAGTTTTTATTTTAACTTTTGTTTTAATTTGGCGGGTTTTGGGATTCTGAAAAGCTTTGAATCTAAATTTACTTGAAAATTTTTAAGATCTAAAAAAATTTAAATCTAGATTTTTTTTGTTTTAGTAAATCGTTAGTTTTTGTAACCTTAAAAGAAAAGTTTTAAAGTTTTATAGATAATTCATTATTTTATAACTTACTCACTATTAGATTATCTCCATTATTTAATAGATAAAGGGATATATTATATAATAGAGAGACAAGTTATTTTTATTACGTTAAATTTGTATTCTAAAATAATAATTTATTTTAAATCTATACTTTTTATTCATCAGTTCAATTTTCCAAAATTATTAATAATTTATTTATAAATAAGTGACATTTTAAAATACTACTAAATCCATAATTTAGTTGCATTTTTCAGATACTACTAAATCTAGATTTGGTGGTATTTATAAGATGCTACTAAATCAAACTATTATTGACATTGGAAAAATGCTATTAAAGATAAATTTAGGTGACATTTTCAAGTTGTTACTAAATGTAAATTGTATAAGATGTATTTAAAAGATCATAATATCCTTATAAATTAATGGCATTTTTCAACAAATGTCACTAAGTGTTACTATTGTGATATTTTTAAGGTTGATGTCACTAAATAAAATGTCGCTAATTCGTATTTTGTTATAGTGTCATATAGCAGTAAACAAATAAAACCATATTTCTTAGCATATTCAACATAAATTTTGCTTCCACCGGCAATGATTTGATCCTAACAAAGTAAGAATATTTATTGATTTTCATTTGTTCTTATTTTTCATTTAAGAGAACGGTCGAATTAGATTGTTTTGTATTAAATTTAATTTGTATTTAAGGTATTTTCGTTTTAGTTTTTATTTTATGTTTATCTTTTTTTGTAAATCTCTTTTTATTTTCTTTTATAGAATAACGAAGTCTTTCGTTACCTTTCTTTTTTCGAAAGAAAAAGAAACTGAAAATAATAAAAGCAACTCACAATCAACGACTTTTTAAATAATCTATGCAATTGTCAAACTAGTTTTTTTTTTTTTTTTGGGTCTCATTTTTTTTTTTTCTGTAACTTCGTGATCCTGCATATCAAGTTCCTTAATTATATATATATATACATATATATATATATATTTATATATATTTAAAAGATAATCGATATAGTTGCTTGTACTCCATTATTATGTGTTATACTTAATTTCTATTTAATTTATAATCATATTTTAAAGAACAGAATTAAAAAGTTTACATTATTATATTAATTTTGTTTTCTTTTCTTTTCCTTGTATTATATCGTTGAGCAAAAGTAGAGAATATAATAAAAATATTGGGTATCAAGAGTGTGGGGGAAGAAAATTTTCTAAAATGTTTATTAATGGCATTTTTTAACTTAATGAAAATTCAAAATGGTATTGAAAATAATAATTTGAAATATTGAGAAATTGTAAATTTAAGAAAAAAAATTATTTAATTCAAAGGAGGGTGGGAAGACGAAAAAAAGAGTGGCAAATCACCCCAATATATAAGGTAATCCCTGTTGTTAGTCTTATTCTTTAATCAAATTGGTACTTCATATATTAGTATATGCTGGTCTCATGTTAACTCCAGGTAATATATAATTTTGTAGGCCATACCTATGGGACCCGTTCTCAAATCATACACCACGTAAATGATTAAGTGGCAGAACAGGTCACGAGTAGGGTCCACCGTCCGACATGTGTCAAGAGTGACTAGCTAAAGGCCACGCGAGTCGCACATGATACCACATCAGCTATTGGGCTGTCCGATGTTAAGACCGAGTCCATCCCGAACCCTGGATGGACTCAGCCCAGTCCGATTCTTATCTCGACAGCTGGGGGGTCGGAAACCCCAAGGGTCTTCCACCAGAGTACAATGGAAAGCAACTCATAGCTCCAGACCCAAACAGAGTATTTAATGCGATCCTGAGTAGGTGTGCGCAGGGGGCAAGCCGTCCTGACAGAATGACGATTTGTTCAAATCTCGCCCTTGACAGACTTGAGCCATAGGAGACGGCGGAAACCAGGATACAGCGGTATAGGGGAGATCATAGTAATCTCAGCCCGTAATCTCTAGAAAAAGTCTTGAGAAAAAAGATACTCAGTCCTGAGATCGTAAACTAGGTGGTTCATAATCTCAGGACTATACATATATGAGTCATGCGTCCCCAAATGAGGGCATGTACGTATACAAAAAGAAGTATTTAAAAATTTACGAGCAAGAAACAAAGATATACTCATATAGAACTAAATTTTTGCTACCATGAATCAAAGAAAGACCACTGACTTAAGTATCGGAGAGTCTTTGTAGGTGGCTACCCCCGCCTCTCTGACCCTGCTTGGAGTTCAGAGTACTTTGGGATAGCAAGGACACGTGGATAGTTGGAGGACACAGCATCAGCGGTTCAGAGACACGTGGACGGCTGGTGAGAAACCAATCCAACAGTTTGGCACCATCTGTGGGAAAAGGTTGAGCGTGAGAAAAAGAGTAGGAGACTCACGATCGCGCTCTCCCCGAATAAAAGGCCATACAATGTCGGATGGCACCCTCGAGGATGACAACCAAGAGCACACGTACCGATGCCGAAGAGAGCTCTTGAGAAGCATGACCAGATCTGGATCAGATGCTCGCCGCCCTAACGGAATCAAACCGGAAGGCAGAGATGGCCCACGAGGCCGTCCTGGGTTTAAGGAACGAAGTCGCAAAGGTGCGCAGAGACAACACCCACCTCGAAGGGCTATAGGCAAGCGAAGTCAGGAGCCAACAGAGAGAATATTTTGATGAAGAGGTTCAACAAGAATTCGGAAGCCAATCGCGAGGGGAAGTTCCCGCCCCATCCGGATCGTGGATGCAGAGGGCGCGACAAAGCCTGATGGGACCCCTCCAAACTGGGGCGGCGATAGGCAGAAGACACCGTGGAAGCCCAGGAGGTATGCCTCCCGACTGGAAGCAAGAAATGATGGCGGAGTTGAGTAAGAGACTCGGGGCCCATCACAGCCAGACCCCCGATGATCTGGCAGAGCAAACTATGCGAGGGATCAATTGGAGGGCCTTCGCCGACTAGATCTAGATGGAGCCTAGGCCGAGAGACTTCACAACCCCGACCTTCAAGCCGTTCGAGGGGAAAACCGACCCCTTCGATCACATATACCACTTTCAACAAAAGATGGCCTTGGAAACTAGGGATGAGACTGTGACCTGTAAAGTCTTCTTTATGACCCTGGCAAGACTAGCCCTGCTATGGTTCAGATAGCTCCCGGAGAAATCTATAAACGGGTTCGAAGATTTCTACAAACTTTTCCTAAAGCAATAAACGCGGGTACCCAGAGACAGCAATAAACCATGCAAGATCTTGACCAGTTAGAGCAGGCTGTAGATGAGTCCCCGAGAAAGTACCTATCATGTTTCCTGGAGGTGATGTCCCTAGTTCACAACGCCGACTCGGTCCAAGCCACAGGCTCGTTCGTCAGGAGCCTATAGCCAGGATCAATGCTATCGGACCATCTCCTTTTGAATCTTCTGTACGATATGGCGAACGTCCAGACGAAGTCGGAAGGGGTATTCAGGGTGCTGGAAAGTCACCAGAAGACGCCCAAGACCTCCGCCATGATAACAACGTCGCCGGTACAAACCTCGGCCCTACAAGAGGTGAAAAGGCCCTCACCGGACCAAGGGCTGACTTCAAAATAGAAAGCCCCCATTCGAGGCAGTTAGGAAGGTGGCAAGAGGAGGAAGACGTCCCACGATCCTCTGCCAAAGTATGAGCTCAACACACTGATCGACATGATCTACCTCCAAAACAGGGACAGGGGCATTTTCAAAGACCCACCCAAATCTGGCGTCCCTAAGCACAAGAAGAACATGAACAAGTATTGCCAGTTTCACAAAGACTACGGGCACGACACCATCCACTTCCACAACCTTTACGCACAGGTCATGATGGCGATCCACGCTAGCAGGTTGAAACAGTATGTGAAAACCGGCAGAACTCAGCCATAGGAAGACATCTCCAGGCCTAAAAAGGGGAAGCAGACCCAAGCCTCTGGGTCAGGAGAGTAGACCCAGAGGATAGTGCCGGCCATCGTGGGCAGGCCAGAGCCGACCTAGGATCAAGAGGAGAAGGAAAAATGCCTCAAAATAGCTGAAGGAAGGGTGAAGCGCCTGAGGGGGGTGGGCCATTCTATCAACCATTTGATGATGGGAGAAAGCCGCACCTCTACCACCCCTATCGTTTTCACCCAGCAAGATTTGACTATGGTGCGCCTGCCTCACGACGACCCCTTGGTGATTAAACTGCAGATCGGCTCCGCGTTGGTCGGAAGGGTCCTAGTCGACAGTGGAAGCAGCATCGATATCCTGTTCCTTAGCACATTCGAGAATATGGGCCTGGATCGAAGCGCACTCAGGCCAACCTGTCAGCCGTTGTTCACTTTCGACAGCACTAAGGTCAGTCTCTTGGGCATCGTGACCCTGAAGGTCTGCGCTGCTGAGAGATGCTTGGATGTAGATTTCGTCGTCATTGACTGCCAATCCTCCTTCAACGTCATCATGGGAAGGGGATGGATCTACGCCATGCATGGGGTCACTTCTACCCTCCATCAGGTCTTAAGATGTCTATCAAAAGATGGTACCTATACGATAGATATCAAGGGAGACTAGGCCTCCGCAGGAAATACTTTTCAACCACCCTGAGGGGAGCCAATGCGAGTGCAAGTGCCACGACCGGGGACAGATAGCAATCCAAGGACCACCTGCCAGCATACATGAAGCGAATCGAAGAGGAGTCTAACGGTCCAGAATCCACGATCGAGGAGTCGGTAGCGGTCCCTTTGAAAGAGGTAGAACTGGCGAAGGTGGTTCTAATCGGGGCCTTATTACCCGAGGAGCAAAAGAATGAGATGTTGGGAATCCTGAAGCAGAATGAAGACTCTTCACGTGGTCCCACGACGACATGCCCAGGATAGACCCCACACACACCTGCCACCGGCTGAACATAGACCCCAATTTCCCTTCAGTCAGGCAGAAACCCCGACGGTTTACACCAGAGAAAAATAGGACGATCAACAAGGAGGTGGAGAAGCTGCTGGAGAACGGTCTGATCAAGGAATGCGTGTACCCATGTTGGGTCTCTAACCCGGTGGTGGTGAAAAAGAAAACCGGGGACGACTATATTTGCATAGACTTCACCAACCTGAATAAGGCCTGCCCAAAGGATAGCTTCCCCCTGCCAAGAATCGACCAAATGGTAGATGCGACAGTAGGATTCGATAGAATTAGCTTTTTGGATGCCTACTCTGGGTACAACCAGATCCTCTTGTATGCGGAAGACCAGATCCACACGGCTTTTATCACGGAACGTGGTCTGTACTGCTACAGGCATATGCCATTTGGCTTGAAGAATGCAGGGACAACCTACCAAAGGTTCATGAACAAGATGTTCACCAGACTACTAGGGAAGACTATGGAGGTCTATATCGACGACATGGTCGTGAAGAGCAGAGAAGATTCAGACCATCTGAGACACCTAAATGAATGTTTTCAGATTTTGAGGCAATATCAGATGCGTCTGAATCCCAAGAAATGCGCGTTTGGGGTGTCCTCTGGTCAATTCCTAGGGCATATTATGAGCAGGAGGGGTATTGAGGCAAACCTGACCCAGCTGACCTCGATCGCAAATGTGCAGAGACCCTCGACCATTCGGGAGGTCCAATGCCTGGCCAGGAAGATAGCCGCTCTCAGCCGATTCGTCTCCAAGATGTCCGACCAATGCAAGCCTTTCTTCCAATGCTTGAAGAAAAGCTCTACTGTCGTCTGGGGTGAGGAATAGGACAAGACACTGACAAATCTCAAGCTGTATTTGAGTCACCCACCTATCCTGGCTTCCCTAGTAGAGGGGGAGTACCTGTACGCCTATTTAGCAGTATCCGAAGTAGCGATTAGCACCGTACTGTTCATCGAGGAAGACGGCAAATAGAAACCAGTGTTTTATATAAGCCGCATGCTCCTGGATGCCAGACGCGATATAGTATAGCAGAAAAGCTGGTCCTCACTCTGGTCAACGCTAAAAAGAAACTCCGGTAGTACTTTGAGGCACACTCGTTCACCGTATATATGGATTTCCCCATCCGATAAATTTTGGCCAAGCCAGACCTATCGGGAGGACTGACCAAGTGGGCCATCGAGCTGGGAATATAAGATATCGAGTATCGGCCTCGAGCAGCGAAGAAAGGATAAGTCATGGCGGATTTTTTGGTGGAAATCGAATCCTTCGGCAAGTAGCACGACCATTTCAGATGTCTCAACTTTGCCCCCCTTCAGCCTGGATGCTCTACACCAACGGATCCACGAATACCTCAGGGTCAGGTATCGGGATAGTCCTGCAGACCCCAACGGTCTCAAAGTTGAGAAGGCATTGAGGCTCGGCTTCCAGGCGACTAACAATAAGGCAGAGTATGAGGCACTGCTGCAAGGCCTAGAGCTGGCTCTGCACTTCAGAGTAGAGAACATCTCAGTAAAGAACGACTCGCAGTTGATCGGGGTCAGGTCAGAGGAAACTTCGAAGTAAAAGAACTGAGGTGCACAGGTACTTCTCCAAGGTAATGAGGGCAAAAGCTCACTTTAGCAATTTCGATATTAAACCGATTCCCAAGGAGATGAACCAGAGAGCCGACGAGCTAGCTAAGAGTGCGTCAATCAGAGGTACGGCTAGAAGTACAGAAGTTCTCCTAGAATGTGAGAACATGGAGGACCCCCCGCAGACCTCTGCATGCCATGTGTTTGCAACCGGAACTGCTGACGAAGGGTGGATGAAACCCATCACCCAGTATTTGACGTTGGGGAACCTGCCCATGGACCCCCGAGAAGCAAGGTCAGTCAGACTGAAGGCTGCCAGGTACTCGATGGTGGGTGAACAACTATATAGGAGATAGATAATAGGTCCAATGCTACAGTGTATGGGTCCCGTCGAAGCGCAAAAACTGATGGAGGAAATCTACGAGGGAGTATGCGGCAACCACTCTGGCGGACGCAGCCTCGCCCACAAGGCTCTAACGGCCGGATACTTTTAGCCATACATGATGGCAAAGGCAGCCTGATTCGTCAAGAAATGTGATAAATGCCAGAGGTTCGCCCCAATTAAATGCCAGCCCGTGAAGGTACTTCATTCGAACATAACTCCTTGGCCGTTTGCCAAATAGGGTCTGGACATCGTCGGAGAGCTCCCCAGAAGTCCAGGGGGAAGGAGGTACATCCTGCTGGCTATAGATTACTTCACCAAATGGGTAGAGGCTAAAGCCTACGCGATCGTTAGTAAGGTAGACACGATTAACTTCATCTGGAAGAATATAATCTGTCGATTCGGGATCCTAAAAGAGATATACGCCGATCATGACACACATTTCCAAAATGCTAAGCTCAAGGAGTTGTGCGAGCTGTATGATATAAGGCTCAGTTTCTCTTCCGTGAACTACCCTCAGGGTAACGGCCAAGCAGAGGCAACGAACAAAGCCATATTTAGCAACATCAAAAAGAACTTGCAGGAGGCTAAAGGCAAGTGGTTAGAAGAACTGCCGGCCGTTGTGTGGGCCCATCAAACCACAGAGCGGAGGTCGACTAGAAGAACGCCATTTGCCATGATCTACGAATCAAAGGCTGTGATCCCGACCGAGGTCGGCCTCCTGACCCTCTGCTCCGAAGTGGTAAGAGATGCCCCCTTAAACGAACGTCAGCTAAGCCGCAACACAGACCTCTTGGAAGAAAGGAGAAACATGGCCCTGGTCCACCTAGCTTCATACCACCAGCAGGCTAGGTCCTACTACGCAAAAAGGTTTAGTGCTCGACGATTTAACGCTGAGGATTGGCTCCTGAAAGTTAGAACAAGGAATTCCTCGAAACTGGACTCCAATTGGATTGGACCCTATGAGGTGATCAAAGCGCTCGACAATGATGCGTATATCCTAAAAGAACTCAAGACCGGGAAATATTTGCCGAACATATGGAATGCTCAGCACTTGAAAAAGTATCACGTGTAAGGCACATGCATATGATGTAAGACCATATGAATGCTTATATTATTGAAAAGCTTAAATCCAAAATAGGTTAAGTTCCCTTTTTGCCGCATGGATTCATCTTTTGGATTGTTATGGAAAAGGGGTCTGCCACTGCTGGCAGACCCCATGCACTATTCACGCGTGAGACACATGTGAACGCATTATTAAAAAACTTAATTCCAAAATAGGTCGGGTCTTCTGCCACACGGAAAAATTATACCGGGTTGCCACGAAAAAGGGTCTGCCCACAGTAGCAGACCCCACATTTTATTTGCACAGGTAAAAAATCATACTGGGCTGCTACAAAAAAGGGTCCGCCCACAGTGGCAGACCCCATGCCTCAGTTGCACAGAAAATCATACCGGGTTGCCACGGAAAACGGTCTGTCACAGTTGCAGACCATACGCATTATTCGCACAATCAACGATCGTACTATGGGAATACATCGTGCAATAAAATGCTTGCTGATGGCCCGAGAAAATGTACCAAGAGGAAAGAGCTGCGCAACCAAAAAACTTACCAGCAGACCTTGAAAATGATCGTACTTTGGGGATCATGTTGCTTGACGACGACCCGAGAAAACGTACGAAGAGGAAAGAGCTGCGCAATTAAAAACTTGCCAGCAGACCTCAAAAACGATCGTACTGTGGGGATCACGTCACTTGA
>JXTB01000185.1:580933-662028 GCA_002914805.1 Parasponia andersonii | reverse complement strand
GTACTATGGAAAACACATCATGCAATAAAATGCTTGCCGATGGCCTGAGAAAAAATACAAAGAGGGAAGAACTGTGCAACCAAAAACTCGCCAGTAGTCCTTAAAACGATCGTACTATGGGAATCACATCGCACAATAAAACTCTTGCCGATGACCCGAGAAAATGTACGAGGAGAAAAGGGTTGCGCAACCCAAAAGCTTGCCAGCAAACCCCCTAAGGAACATTTTAGCTACACGAAGAGCTAAAGGAAAGCAGGGTCGGGATCCACCCATTGGAAGTGGACCCTTCCTAAGGAATATTTTAGCTATACGAAGAGCTAAAGGAAAGCAGGGTCGAGATCCACCCGTTGGAAGTGGACCCTCCCTAAGGAACATTTTAGCTATACGAAGATCTAAAGGAAAGTAGACTTTACCCGAGGGATGGTTTAATTGCGCATGGGCAGGAAGTGAATGGATTTGGAGTCTACCCATTGGAAGTAGTCCAGTACCAGACCAAACGTAAGGACAGAAATTAAGATTAAAGTCTGTTTATTATGTCCTAAAAATACAAAGTGCACGGTCAACAGTGGCGCATGCTCGTGAGCCTTATTTACGGGAGGCAGGTCGCGAACGGACTCGCAGGGAGACATCAGAGTGGTAGTGCCCTGTTTGTTCCCAGTAAGAGCCGAGCCCAAGCCTTCTCCTTTGCAGTGATGGGTCTAAACAATGGTCGACCAACCCCTGGAGCTAGTTCTGAGCATGGTCTCATTTGGGGTCGGAGAAGTCTAGTCACACGCGCAGGTCAAACTCTGCCAAAGTAAGTCATAACAGAAGTTATACCTCCTTAAAACTGGATGAGCCAAAGCTCACATCCCTATCTCTGGAACTAATCTTGTCAGTCATAGCTCGAGGAGGACTCACTAATAGTCTACAACAAGGTTTGACTTTACCCAGATGCGGTCAACAAAGAAAAAGAAAATAGACTAAAGAGAATTGCATTGTTCTTATTATTTATATGGAGGGTTACAACGAGGTTCAGCTTTACAAATTTATAAAATTAGGGACCTTAATTACTACTGACCAGGGGAGCGCAGCCAGTCCCGATGCTTGGACCAGCCCTGGTGGAGGGTGGCGTACCAGGGTCGGATTTATCACTGGACAAAATGACCGCACCAGACCCCTCACCAGTTGAGATCCCAAGACCAGGCTGACCGCCAGAGGCTTCTGAGGTTTGATCTAGCAGACTGGAAGCGGGGATAAGCTCTTTGGCAACAGAGGTGGATGTAGAGGGACCGTCCTTTTCCACAACAAGCATCTTCAGCATGTCAGCAGGATACGTGATGCTAATCCCATCCCCAAGCTGCTGCATGTAGTACTTGACGGAATAGTGGTCTCTCTTGATGCCTTTCTATTCGTCAAACTGGTCTGGCATTACCACCTCAGCGTGTCCTTAGAATTCTCTGTTCTCCCAACCAGACCTGTAACTTTCCGTAGAAAGGATATCCACCTGCCTCTGGTACCTCGTTTTCAGCTTCTCCGCATCCGCCAACCTATCCCTCAGTGCCGCCAGTCTTAGCTCCGCTTACCGCTGCGATAAATCGACCAAAAAAGTGTTAATGTCGGCAAGGTCCTCACCATGTTTGCAAGACATCTCTATATGAGCACCCATCAGATTTTTGTGATCCAAGTAGAGATGTCGATTTACCTCGTTGGACTGATCAAGCCTGCGTTGCAAGGAGTGGGCCTCAATCTTCGCTTTCACCTCGGTTTTCCTCGCTTTTTTGGCGTCATAGACAGCCCTGTCGCGAGCAATGAAAGCCAGTCCCATCTCTACCCCCTACACTCTACAGTTCTTGCTCTTTGACCCTGAGCTCGTCTTGAGCCAGTCTAGTGGCCTCAGATTAAACAAGCTTGTCGGCCTCTGTCTCAGCCAGTCTCACTGCCAGCTCCTCGCACCTGGTTCTCTCGACACTCAGAGCATGAGCCACCGCACTGTTGACCCTCACCTCATCGAGGCTCCGATATAAATCGAAGTCAGTCCTCAACTCGGCAAGGGCGGCCTCGCTGCGCTCGGTTAGTGCAGAGCGGGAGTTCAGCTCCTCGGTCAAATCCCTAATGCGGGAGGAATAGAAAGACTGGATGGAGGCCAGCTACAAGTTAAACGAAAAAAGAGGGGTTAGCATCTAGCAAGTATGCTGAGAAATGTAGAGGCAACTGAATGGATCAAACCTGCGAGAAGGTACGTCTGGCGACAAGCTCGACGTTCTCCAAAGAGAGTGCCTCCAGCTGCGGCTCTGCGGCTGGACCCTCTCTTTAGGCATAGCCCGCACCTGCGGAATGTAGCTTTGCCTCGCCAACCCTGAGGGCACCCTTTCCCCCAGCTGGGCATACCCCCAAAGCAGCGACGGTAGGGATGGAGGAAAGCTGGGCACCGATGAGAGCGCCATCGGCCATGGCGAGAGGTGGTGCATCTCCTCTTGACGGGCCACTGTGCACGAACCTTCTTCTCCTCAGAAGGGTCAGCGTGGCCCCGTCATCATCACTGTCAGACGAGGGGGCAACCCTTCCCCTCTTCTCCGCCCGACCCTTTTCTTCTTTGGATGAGCCAATCTCATGGCACCGCTTTATTAGGACCAGGGGAGGGGAAGACAGCCGAGATTTCAACCTCGAAGCCCCCCCACTGAGCTTGATGATCTCCCCACTGAGGCAAGTAGCACCCGATTTCGAACCGGAGTCAGGGGTGGACGAGGTTGGTGTAGCAGACCCCCCAGGCAGACTCAAGGGCATCCCCTCGCCATATACTGCCCTTGTGGCAGATGTTCCCCCGGATGGAGGTCTGCCTACATCAAAGCGGGGGACCGCGGGCACTTCATCTTCTGAAGGCACCACGAGATGCCAGCCAGCGGGTGCCTTGGGGTGAGCCTTAGGTCCCACGGCTCCCCCCTTGATGAGGGAGGGGTCTGCCGATAGGCCTGTCTTAGAACCTGCAAAGAACAAGCAACATGTTTAGATCACGGCCATAATCCGATCCACGAAACTTAAGGATGCGGAAATGAACCCACCCCTAGCCCTCTTAGGGCAGCGGTTTCCTCCCTACGGAGCCTGACGCACTCCTCGGTCACGAACCTCACGGCCTCCTTGAGCTCGTAGCTAGTCGGTGCCACTAGGTCGTTGGAGCCTGCCAACTGGCTTAAGGCCGTAACCTGATGACCCACTATGGCAATTCAATCATGCTTGTAATGGTGGAATCGGTTCAGGGCAGAGGTATCAAGTCGGATCCGCCGGTGCTTTGTGATGACCCAGGTGTCTAGAGGAAAGGGAAGGTATGAAACCATCCTGGGCATCATATTCATCACCTGGGGGTTGAGAGCGGCCTAGATGTGCCGGCAGTCCCTAGGAGATCCGAAGATGACGATCCCCTCCAGACCTTTGAGCTGCCCTGCCGACAAATGCGGCTCGAACTTGTTCTCTTCTGCAGAGGCTGCACAAGAGAAAATAACGTGAGCAATAACAGACGAGGAGAACGCAGGCCCGAAAATCACGACCTAGCACTTACTCTGTAGGAAAACTGAGGGAATTTGGAAGTGCTCTCTATTCACCCAAGGGAAGCACCACGCCCCTCCAACGGTGTATAGCCTAGAGTGGGAGTCCCATTGCTTGTCTGACCTCGGCAAGCCCCAGAAGATGTGACATCTCGGGAGCGGTTGGAGGTAAAATTTGGGGTAGGAACTCTTTTTAGGGATGAGGGTGAGTTTGTAAGCATAAAGGACCATCCTCCAGGTCGATATGCAGGTTATAGAGAACTGACAGGGCAGAAAGCCCCATCAGAATCATGACCCCGTTTACGTTTAACTACATCGAATGGATCCCCGTCAAAGCGAAGAATTGGTGGATCAGATGAGGAAGAGGGAATCGTAGCCATTCCAGATATTTTCTACCCAAACTAATAGAGCCTTCAGGGGCAGAGGGATGAAGATACCAATCCGCAGGGCCTTTGACCCTTTGCAGTGTCACTCCACCGGGGAGGCAGAGCTGTCTCCTCAGTGAATCCAACTCCGAATCCACGATGGGGCGCAATTCCTAATCTTGACTCGAGGCCATTGTTCTGGATACAATCGAAAGAGCAAAGTCTCTTAAAAGGGGGAATTCAGAAACCCTAGGATTTTACGAGGCTAGAATAATTGAAGATTTTAGTAAAGTAGCACATGAGCATAAATTTGGCTTTTATAGAGGGGGTGCCGAAGAGTTTTTCTGGAGAAGGAGAGAGCAAAGGAGACTGAACAGTCGAAACTTTGAAATTTAAAAAATTTTGTGATATGGGATAGCGTGCCTCCGCATCGCCAAGGAGGAGCCACTTGCATCCCCCAAATTGGAAGAACGGATAAACGATTTCCCCACTTGACGGATACGAATCCATCAAGTAGGGAAATGGAGGCAGTTGTGGGATCCGTTCCCAAATCATACACTACGTAGACGATTAAGTGGCAGAATAGGTCACGAGTAGGGCCCACCATCTGACATGTATCAAGAGTGACTAGCTAAAGGCCACGCGAGTCGCACATGATACCACATCGGCCATTGGGCTGTCCGAGGTTAAGGCCGAGCCCATCCCAGACCCTTGATGGACTCGGCCTAGTCCGATTCTTACCTCAACAGTTGGGGGGTCAGAAGCCTCAAGGGTTTTCCACCATAATACAATGGAAAGCAACTCATAGCTCCAGACCCAGACAGAGCATTTAATGCGATCCTGAGTAGGTGTGCGCAGGGGGCAAGCTGTCCTGACAGAACGACGATCTGTCCAAATCTCACCCCTGACAGACTCGAGCCATAGGAGATGGCGGAAACCAGGCTACAGCGGTACAGGGGAGATCACGGTAATCTCGGCCTATGACCTCTGGAAAAAGTCTTGAGGAAAAAGGTACTCAGTCTTGAAATCGTAAACCGGGTGATTCACAATCTCAAGACTATACATATATGAGCCATGCGTCTGTAAATGGGGGCATGTACGCATACAAAAAGAAGTATTTAAAAGTTTGCGAGTAAGAAACAAAGATATACTCATGTAGAACTAAATCCTTGCTACCCTGAATCAAAGAAAGACCACTGACTAAAGCATCGGAGAGTCTTTACAGGTGGCCACCCCCGCCTCTCCGACCCTGCCTGGAGTTCAACAAGGACACGTGGACAGTTGGAGGACACAGCATCAACGGTTCAAAGACACGTGGACGACTAGTGAGAAATCGATCCAACAATACCTTTTTTTTTTTAAAAAAAATAATGGGTTGCGAAATACACATTTTTTATAAATAATAATTACATAAAAATATCCATAATTATATCACTAATAAAAAATTCAAAAAAAAATGAAACGAACAAAATCATATTAATAAATATTCCATAAAATACACATAAAAAATGTATAAATAAAACCATAATTACGAAATTTCTAATTTTTTTAGGAAAATATGTTTTCTATTATTAACTTATCTATACTTTTAACTTTAAGCATTTAAGGAACAATTTTTCCCTTAAAACAAATCCCATTGGTATTTACCTAAATGATCTAATGCATAGACATGCATTCGAAACAAACCACAATAAATATATATATATATATATATATATATATATTGAAGGAAAACTTGAATGAGTTTCCATAATATTATTACAAAAGAGAGACAAATGATAAATATGTCGAGATATCATTAAGAATTTTGTTATATAATTGTTACTGAATAAAAGTATAAACCAGTTTCGGCTTAAAATACTCTTATGAAAATGTTTCCACTTAAAAAAGAAATTTAAAAAAAAAAAAGGAGAGAAAAAAGAGAACGACCTAAAACAAGATGATAAATATTCCATTTAAAAACTTTCCATATAATTAGAATACGAAATGAACAAACTAATGATTTTAATTAAAAACATATTACTTTAATGAATTACTTATTTTGATTTTCTCTTCACTTTTACCCTACTTTTATGGATGTTTGGAGACTTTGAATAATGAGAGAATAGAAAAAGTGTAAAAAAAACCAGTTTTATGCAAAGGGTATAATTGCAATTTCGAATTTTTGGAATATTGAATCAAAAATATCTGAGATGTACCTAGACGCTATTAAGTCTAGATTCATTAGGACTAAAATATAAGAGAAATTTGAAACAGAGACTAAAGTGTAAATAATTAAAGGCATAAATGAAGAGAAATATTGAAAACTGGGCCAAAATGCAATTAAATGAAACAATGCTCACACGATCAGGAGGCGACATGTGTGCTACAATTTCCATAATTGCACTTAAATCTCCCGAAGTTCTCTCATTCTCACAATAAGTCGTCGAGAGAAAACAAAAGAATCGAAGCTCTATTTTACCACGCTGCCAGCACACCGCTACCCATGTGTTGGCTTGTGACGACTGCCACCCTCCGACGAGCAAACACCAACCGTCCACGTCGAGTTTCACTACCCGATGCCAGAGATCGGCTTCTTCGAAATTTCTAGCCACCGAATAATATTTTGGCCACTAGACTATCGTCTGATGTTGTTTGAACACACAACCAATATATGTCGAATCATCGTGAGGTATCTTACAAAACTTGATTACTTTCGGTCGTCAACTCGCTGCTAGTGATAACTTTTCCAATTTAGCCATATTCTAATTATTTTTATGGTAATTTTATAATTATTTTCATAAAGTAATTATTTAACTTGGATTAATTACACATAGTTGTAGAGAAGCTTGAATCATGATCAAGCATGACTGTGTAGCATTGAAATGATATCTAGAGACTTGTAACTTTTTAAATTTGAAAAAGAGGATATTTTCTAATTATTTCAAAAACTGATATTTTTGTAGTTCTCGGATTTGAGACACGTTTAAGACTCCGGATCTCAAATTAGAGTTCTGACCTTAAATTTGGATTCAATGAGGTCGAGAAACGAACTTTGATATAAAATATCGATATATTTTGAAGTGGACAAAAATCAGACTCATGAATAGTGTCGTTTTACATGCCATAGATTAGGTCTTGGCCCAAAACCTAAATTAGCCGAATTATATATACCTAGCTATTTGAATGTTAGGAATCTAGTGGTGAAATACGTTTATCAATTTGAGGCTCTGTTAGAAAAGTTACTCCTCAAAGTGAGCTTATTGGATTCCTAAAATGACTTCTCGAGCAACCAATTGACTAACAGAAGATTCTACGAGTGTCGTCAGCTTGATATAGCTACCATCTCGTAGTAGGGGTTCAAGTACCTAGTTTTATATATGTTTTGATTTAAATTTGTATTATGACTGATTTATGAAAAATCGTGATTAATATAATATTTTGCTAAGCTATTGAAAAATATTAAATTATATTGGGATTAGACTATGTGACTTTTATATACATTTTAAAATTATAATTACGGGATGACACAACAGATTGCTACCCATATTACTGAAAGAGCAAAAAATCTGTTGGCGACCTTTATATTACAACAGGTCATGTTGCAATATACGACTAAATATTTGATCTGATTATTTTTCAGTATTTTTCTTTTATATGCTTTAGATAATGATTTATATAGTTGTCAATCATAAAAATCTAATCATATTAATACATAGACAGACTCATTTGTGCATGATTGTGTAAGTGATTCTTACCAAAATCGATTTTGAGTATATGTCTATATTTCATTAAGGTAATTCCTTTAGATTAATATTTTATGTACAATATTATTATGGAAGTATCCTTAACTTATTTGCACTGATTCTTATTGTTTAAAATTACTCTAATTCGTACTATAAGCTGTGAAAAGGTTTAAGGTTTGAGAAACTGACTGTTTTGTTTCAAGAAAGAAATCTGGAAGTTTCCTTTTCTATTACAACATGATTGGGTTGACAGATCAATTTGCAATACGTGGATAGAATCAGCAATTAATTTCAAGATCAGTTTTCTAAATTTGGTAATGAACTTGGCTGATTTTACAAGTCTTTTTATCAATATTAAATGCTCTTAAATGTTATTTTGCTGATCATACATGTGAAGACTTGCTCTCTCACTCTATTTAAAGGCCACTCAAAAGTAGCTTTAGGTAGAAAGACCACTTATTGTATTTCGGCTATTGAGTATAAAAGAAAGGTTTTTCTTTTTGCCATATTTTAGAATTAGCAAATGTCCTAGTCTTTTGAGTGACAGTACTTCGGGAGATGTGCTGATTATCTTTGGGAGAAGATCGACTTCAAATATCTGAAGGGATTTCAGAATAACGAAGTCAACATAAGATAGTGATACTCACTAGACATATTGGTGAAGGAATGCATCAACATTGCAACAATCAAAAGAGGGGGTCTTTTATTCTATAAGTCAAATTGATATTTGTATTCATTTAAACTTTACTAATAGTGTTTATTCTCTGGGCCAGCCCCTTGAACGTAGGTTATCGAGAGATAACTGAACTAAGCAAAAATATTTTGTGTTATTTTTATAATTTCTGTATTACCACCTCACGTAATTAACTAGAAATTAATTTTATTCGATAATACCTAATAAACGGACCTAATAATTGGTATCAAAGAAGGACACTAATGTTTTTAGTGAGATCTTACAGTATATTTAATTTGATTTTTTAGGTATGTTGTTCCTTGATAAAGGCGGGTCCATTTCATGCCTTCCACTCCTTGATGGCACGAATTACTCTTATTGGAAAGACACGCATGAAAGCCTCCATCAAGGCTCTTGATGAAAAAGCTTGGAGATCCATTCTTAGTAGTCAAAGTCCTCTAATTACTAAGGATGAAGAAGAGAAGGATGTTCTTAAACCCGAGTTGACATGGTCATCAGATGATGATAAACTTGCTAATTACAATTCCAAGGCTTTGCTTGCTATATTAAATGGAGTAGATGCTACTAGGATTAAAATGTTACTAATTGTAAATCTGCAAAAGAAGCGTGAGATATTTTGCAGACACACTTTGAAGGTTCCGGTAATATGAAAAAACCAAATTAATCATGTTGACCTCTAAATTTGAGGAATTGAGAATGAGAGAAGATGAAATATTTTCTGAATATTTTACTAAGTTTTATGATATCTCTAACAAAGATTTTACTCTTGGAAAACATTTTTTAGATACAAAGATGATCAAAAAACTTTTTCAATCATTGCCTGATAGGTTTCAGCCAAAACTCACGGCAATAAAAGAGAGCAAATACCTTGAGACCATGAAAGTTGAGGAGTTGATAGGGTCTCTTCAGACTTATGAGATGAACATTAAGCAAAGAAAAAAAGATAAATCCATCGCATTAAAGGCTGTATGTGAATGAGGAAGGTGAAGAAGAAAGTGATGAGTTTGCATTGTTAACAAAGAACTTTAACAAGTTCTTGAAGAAGATGAGCAAAAAAATCAAAACTTGACATTTCCAGCAAAGGTAAACCCTTTTCTAAACCTGGTTCTAATAAAAAGAAAGGGATTAAATATAGAGAATACGAGAGATATAGTCACATGCAAACTGAGTATACCAATACCTTGAAAAAAAAAGCAAAGGCTATGACCTCCAGATGGAGTGATGAGGAATCTGAAGGTAGTCAAGAAGAAGATGACAACCATGTAAGTAATCACATTACTTCGGTGTTTCTTTGGTTTCAGATGATGTTTGTTCTTTGCAAAAATCTCCAGGTCGTGTTGTAACACAGTCTACACGGAGCAATTCTGTTGTAACATCTGGGACAGAAAAATGTCATGATATTGATTCTGACAGTGATGAAGCTGAACTGAATGAAGAATCAATTTAAGCATCATATGAGAATATGTACTCTTAGTGGATTAGAGTAGTTAATCTGAACAGATCATTTGAAGGAAGGATTTCTGTCCTTATTCAGTACAAGGAGAATTCAAAAAACAAAGTGTAGAAATTAGAGGCTTTGCTTGCTAAAAAAGAAGCAAAGTTAAAAGAAGTCTCAACTGAACTTGAAAGGACTCAAAAGTCCTTAAAAATGTTGAATTCAAAGACTTCTAATCTGGATCATATTCTGACAATTAGAAAATCCAGTTCTGAACATAAAGGACTCAGATTTAAAGATAAGCGTTCTAACTCCAAAACTATTTTTGTTAAGAGCTCTATTTCTAACTTTTATGTAGGAACAAGTTCTAATGTTGCAACTCAGAATAAAATTGCATCACCAACACAAGTTATAAGTAATCATGCTAATGTTGCAATACACAGATATTATGTTGCAACATACCACAAATCAGCAGCATCTGGTTCGATAGGTAAGTATGGTAAGTTTATTCCAACTTATCACTTTTACAGTGTTAAAAGTCATATTAGACCTCGGTGTGTTTCATTTATGAATTTTTTGGAAAATAAATATTTTTCATATATGATTCCTTTTTAAAGGAAAACACCTCGAAAAAAGGTTGATCTTTCAAATAAAATAAGAAAAGTTTGGAATAAAAAATCTGAATTGAATTGTTTTGGTGCTTTTACTTGTTTTAGAACATGTGCTACTAATGCTTGATATTTTAATAATGGATGTTTTGGGTACATGACAGGTGACAAATTCATACTGGAGAATTACAAGGAAGATGCTTCTAGACTTGTCACTTTTGGTGATGGTGTGAAAGGAAGAGTTCTTGGAAGAAGAGCTCTTAATATTGAAGGATTCCCTATATTAAAGAATGTTTTACATGTTGAAGGACTTAAGGCTAACCTGATTAGGATAAGTTAGATTTGTGATCAAAATCTTCATGTTAATTTTACTCATAATAAATGTGTTATCATTGAATTGGAACTTTGTTTCAAAAGGATTGAGATCCACTAACAATTGTTATACTTTGACTGATCCACAAATCTATAATAGTGTATCTATTATTGAGATTGTTATGTGGCATGAAAAATTGGGGTATTTGAATTTTAAAATGTTAAAAAGAATTATCTCTATAGGTGCTACTCGAGAATTACCAGTTCTTAGTAAAAAGTCACCAAGTATATGTGGACCTTGTCAAATTGGGAAACAATTGAAGACTACATACAAAGTTGTAAAACAAATTATAATATCGGAGGTGCTGGAGCTACTTCATATAAATCTGATGGATCCTATTCAAATAGAAAACATTAGAGGTAAGTGTTACATCTTTGTGTATATGGGTGATTTCTCCAGGTACTCTTAGGTAGATTTTTTAAGAGAGAAATTAGACACGTTTGATGCTTTCAAAACATTATGTGTGAAGCTTAAGACTGAGAAAAATTACAAAATCAGTAAAATAGTAAGAATTTGGAGTGATCACGATAAAGAATTTAAAAACACTATTTATACTGATTTTTATAATGAAAATGGTATTTTACATGAATTTTTTGCACTTAAAACACCTCAAAAAAATGGTGTAGTAGAGAGGAAAAATAGGACTCTACATGAAATGGCTTGTGTTATGCTCTATAGTAAGAAGTTATCCAAGAGATTGTGGGCTGAAGCAATAAGCATGACATGTTACATAATTAACTGTGTCTATTTGTGCCTAGGTACAACAAAAACACCCTATGAGATTTAGCAAGTTAAGAAACCTAACTTAAGCTATTTTCATATTTTTTTTAAGAGTACATGTTATATCTTAAATGATCGAGAACACTTGGATAAGTTTGATGCTAAAAGTGATATTGGTGTTTTTCTGGATTATTCAAATAATAGTAGAGCTTATCATGCTTATAACATGAAAATTCAATCTATTATAGAATTTGCTAATGTTGTTGTTGACGATCTTAAATATTTTGCAAATTTTTCGCAACAAGATGAATTTCTCAGCTTTACTGATGAAGATTTATTGATAAAGCTATTATCGGTCCTGGTTCTGATTCACATGTTACAACATAATTTGACGCTCTTACAGAACCAGACAATTCAGTTACAATATCAGGATCAGTTGTTGTAACATCCACTGGATGGAGAGGTACTTCATCAGCTGAACTTTCAGTGGATATTCACAATCCAGTTAGGAAAGAACCATCATCAAGGGTAGAGAAAAATCATCCTTCTAATTTGATTATAGGTAATCTTGATGATATGATGATCACAAGAAAGAGAAATATAAATTTGGTAAAATATGTGTGCTTTACCTCTATGATTGAGCCTAAAAATGTTAAGGAAGCCCTGTTAGATAAGTTTTGGGTAAAAGCAATGTAAAAAGAGTTAGAACAATTCACCAGGAATGATGTGTGGAGACTTATACCTAGACCTAGGAATTCTAATGTGATTGGAACCAAATGGATTTATAAGAACAAATCTGACGAATTTGGTAACATAATTAGAAACAAAACTAGGTTAGTTGCCCAAGGATACACACAAGTTGAGGACATTGATTTTGATGAAACATTTGCTCCTGTTGCTAGATTAGAATGTATTCGCTTACTTCTTGCCATTGCATGTCTCATAGGCTTTACTTTATACCAAATGGATATAAAAAGTGCACTTTTAAATGGTATTTTGAATGAGGAAGCTTATATAGAATAACCTAAAGGTTTTGAAGATCCACATTTGCCTAACCATGTTTTTAAACTCAAAAAGAAATTATATGGATTAAAACAGGCACCTAGGGCATGATATGAAATGTTAACAAATTTTTTGATTGAAAAAGGCTACAAGAGAAGGGAATAGACAAAACTTTGTTCATCAAGCACTTTGATTCTAGTATTATAATTGCTCAATTATATGTTGATGACATTGTTTTTAGTTCTACATCTAATGATAAAGTACAGGAATTTGTGAGCCAGATGGTTGGTGAACTGACATTTTTTTTCTAGGTCTGCAGGTTAAGCAACTTGAAGATGGGATTTTCATATCTCAATCCAAGTATGCCAAAAACCTAATGAAGAAATTCGGTTTCGAATCTGCCAAACACATGAATACTCTTATGAGTGCCAATCTCAAGTTGACTAAAGATGGAGATAGTGTCGATGTTGATCCAACACTCTATAAGAGCATGATAGGAAGTCTACTGTACCTAATAGCTAATCATCCTGATAATTCCTATAGTGTTGATGTTTACACTAGATATCAATCTAGACCTAAGGAGTCCCATATTCTTGTTGTTAAGAGTATTATTAGATATATTAATGGGACTACTGATCTTAGAATTTGGTATTCAAAGGAAACTAATACTCATTTTATTGGTTATAGTGATGCAAATTGGGCAGAGAATACTGACGACAAAAAAAGTACAATTGGAGGTTGTTTTTACCCCAGGAACAACCCGATTTCATGGCATAGCAAAAAGCAGAACTCCATCTCTTTGTCGACTACTAAAGCCGAAGACATTGCTGTTGGAAGTTGTTGCATACAGCTATTGTAGATGAAACAGATACTAAAGAACTACGATATTGAATTGGATAATTTAGTAGTATGTTGTGATAACACTAGTGTTATCAATATTTTTAAAAATCCAGTACAACACTCTAGGACTAAGCATATTGACATTCATCATTATTTCATTAGAGAATTAGTTGAAAATAATGTCATTATTTTGGAGTATATTGCAACAGAGAACCGACTTGTAGACATATTCGCTAAACTACTCGACTTTGTGCGTTTTGATTTCCTGAGGAAGTCCTTGTGAATTTGTTCTATGTAAGTATTTCTTTTTTATTTTATACTGAATTTTTACCATTTGAAATTGAAATTTTGTGTGTGGAAAGCTTAAAGGAAATTTTGAAATAGGTGAACTTTTATTAATCATAATTTGATTTTCTAATACATAGTTTTTGTTATTTTATCTTATAAAAATTATAGATTGATTGATGAAAGATGGATTATCTCAAATTGAATTTTTTTTTATGAACCTTTGTTTATTTAATCTTAGAAAACTTTTGTTAAATAGGCTCCCTTATCAGAAAAAGCTACCTACACTGATGTGTGAAATCCATCCTTGTGTAATCTAGTACTATGTATCACAAATACAGTAGAGGACGATCTACTATGAGAAAAGGGCTACCTCAGTGATAGAGTGAAAGCTGTTGACTATGATGTTGAGCTATTTCTAACACACAAAATACCACAAGTAAACAGGTCGCAACAAAAAATATAAAATAAGAAAGTATCGATCCCACGAGGAGTACCTGATTTACAAATGCTAAGTACTAACTGAAACTAGTTCCAATTTATCCAAACGACAACATTCGATGGTTTTGTACAAGAATTAAAATGTAAATAACAATGTAAAAGGAAAGAAAGAAAATTGAAAACTAAGCAACCAAAATAATTCCTAAAGCAATAGTAGGGAACCTAGGGATGCAATCTATCCTTTAACTCCTCCAACTACTAGGTTTCCTCATAAAACAATTATCCATATGGAATTGACAACCAAGAATCCTAAAGTATTCACAAAATCCTTTCTAAGACATAAGTGAAAATGTTTAAATAAGATAATATGTTACTTCTAACATAAATTGATTAGACTCATTAAGTTTAGTCATTAAGTTTAGTCATTCTCACATAAGGTTGCACAAGTTACATAGGTATATTCCTATCCTATACAAACTCACCCTACACTAGGTGATCTTATGTATTTCTATCTATATCCAAACCCATATTCTCCTTCCCAAGTTCATATAGATTTCTCAACAACAATCTATTTAGTGGCCAAGTAAAAAAGATGCATTAAACTAGAGATAAAACAATCAATTCAATCATGGATATCAAGACTAATAGAGGAAAACCAAATAGTTGGATTATATTAAAGATTCAATTGCCTCCCTAGAAATGGAATTTAGCTCATGTTCAAACAAGATGAATCAAAACAAATACCATAATAATGACATATATTCATTTATTGAAAATAAAAGAGATGAAAAATAAAAGGAAGAGATAAGAAAAACTCTTTTGAAGTCTCCTAATCTGATTTCTCCTCCTTGAATCTCCTTCCTTGATGTTGTTTCTCCCTTAGAAATGGCCCTATGAACCCTTGGCTGCTAGGGTTTTCATCCTATTTTTTCCTCCTCAGCTGATCGCAAAAGAGAGATTAAATACTAGAGGCAAAACCGACCACGATCCAAGAATTTTGCAATATGTCTGTGCTTTGTGGTGTTACGGTACCAGATTTGGTGTCGTGGCACTAAGATGATTAAGAAGGTGGTACTGTGGTACCACAATGTGGCACCAAGGCACCATGAAATAGCTGACCCAGTGCGGCAGCATCATGCAAGTGGCGCTATGGTGCCATGGGATTAATACCACGGCGTCGCGGCACCTTGCACTTGGCACTGCGGCACCAGGTTTCTAGAACTCTTGGTGCTGTGGCACCATTTTGGCACTACATGCCCAATTTTTCTCCATCTCGTGGTGCTGCTTCACTCTGCTGAGATTTTGAGACTAAGTTTTTCCATCTTTGCTTGCAATTGGACTAAATTGTCGTGATTAAACTTCAATTTTTCTTCAAAAGTCGGTATTCCCTAGCTCAAGCCTCCTCACCTGAAATATACACTGAAAACAACAAAATCGGATTGAAAGAGCTCAAAGATGAGCAATTCTTAATCTTAAAAGGATTATAAAGTTAAGCGTAAAATCCACTTAACATGTGAGTACTTTATTTTTGTGTTGTTATATATATATATATATATATATATATATATATATATATATATATGTGTGTGTGTGTGTATAAGAAAAGCAATGGAAATAAATAAAGATATACTACTCAAGAAATTACAACACACAATTATAGCCTAAAATATACATCAAATTTTGTGAAAACCAACACTTTTAAGGTAAGTCAGTTGTCTTTCAATCCTTGATAGTTAATCAATCTAAAAGAAATCCGAAAATTTTATTTGATAAAATTGGCAAGTCTTATTTATTTTAAAATTAATTTATGATTGACATAAATTCATTTGTTCTAATTTTTCATTCTAGCTTTCTATATATACATATATATTAAATTTTGTTTTTATGGCAAAATAAGGCATGTTATAGCATCGAGATATTTATAGATTTTATTTAAAAAAAGGACTGTTTATGAAAAAATTATATGTTGACATCATCTCTTGGAACATGTTCCAAAATCAATAATAGTAGTATTTCCCAGGATTTTTGGCTCTAATTTTTATTTGTTTTCTTTTCAAATTTTGAGTAACTAAAGGGATATATACTCAGAATGCTCTAACCCTAAAATCCAAAGTCACTCTCAGCCATATTCTTCTTTTTTTTCTTCTTCTTATTCTTTCTTTGTTTGTATTTTTCGTTTTCTCTATTCCTACAGAAACTACCAGCCATTGTTGACATCAGATCAGTGAAGAAGAGTAAGACTACTCATACACTGAAAGGAAAATGGAAAGCATCATTCTCCTCATCGTTGGCCAAGAAGCAGAAATCAGTGGCCTTGCCAACCTCTGCAAAATCAAAGCCATCGTTCCCTGAGAAGGTGACTGAACTAAAGGTTGTTCCAACATAATTCGTCGAATTGCAAAAAGTAGCCGACTTAGGTCATTCCTCTAATCCCACCAATTCAAAATCAATTGTTCAGTCAAGTGTTAAGTTGATTCCAGCAAAAGGAGATGAAGGTAAGACTTCTAAATCGAGTCTTCATACTCAAGAATTGATGGATGTGCCTGCTGCAACAACCTGCTTTTGAAGAAGAGGTTGTTGCAACATTGAAGGCCTTTGAATTATAGACTCTTGTTGTAACAAAAAGGAATATTGAACAAGCAAAGACACCCGTTGCAACACACATCTCTTCATTAGAAAGGATTCCATCTCAATCAACTATTGCAACTCTTATAGTACCTAGTGTTTCTAATGTTCCAACATAGCAACTGCCAACTATGGTTTCCCCTGCTATTAACCAAAATCAACCTAATGTTTCAACACAAGTAGCCACTTCCTTGGCTACTCCTATTGCATAACCCTCTTAGAAGTCTGTTGGCCTGTCTTCTAAACAATCCATGCAGAAACCTAAGAAGGCTACTACAGTTGAAAAGGCGAACGGTGTTTTTATCTCTACGACACCCACACTAGGTTATACTATTCATTATGCCTTTTCTCCATCATATTACACTAAAGAATTACTGTATCAATGAATTTCTATGGTCAATGTCAGCTTATTCCTGAAAGAAACATCAATTATAAGTTTTTTTTAAGTATTGGTGTGTTAAAGGCTATAGAAGATCACAGATGGGATAACATTGTGTCTAAGAATAAGGGTTTTATGTCTTAGGCAGTTCAAGAATTCTATGCTAATATTACTGATGGATTTGATGAACCTAGTTCCATTACCTTTCACAAAATCTTTATTAGAAACCTTGTGTATGATTTCTCATTACAAGTGATTTCTAAATTTCTGGGTATCCCTTTAACACCTCATGATGAGTTCGAAAATTTTTTTGATGAAGACATAGTAGCTACTAAGTTGCCTGGGACAAAGCAAAGTGGCTTAAGGGGGATATTGTTCAAGTCACTGATCTGACCTTGAAGTACAGAGGACTTCATTGGATTGCTATGCATAATTGGAGACATACTACACACTATCCAATTATTCTCTTTGATATTGCTAGCTTTTTGTATGATGTTGGAACAGGTGTACCAGTGAACTTGAGATAGTTGATTTTTGAGCAAATTTGTGATCTTTGTAATCTCAAACATCCCAAGAAGAGGCTGATCTTTCCATCACTTATCTATGAAATTCTGTCCTAGCAGAAGCCTTTCATATATGACTCTGAGTTCCTCACAACCACTCCATCCAACATCATGTTCAAATTTAAGGAGAAAGATCCAGTTTAAGGGGAGCTTAAAGTTACTGCTAATGTTGGTACACAAGGTCCTGCTACTACTGTTACAACATCCACAGATCAAGATGCCAGGCTCACAATGATTGAGAAAATGTTTGACAAGAAGCTGGATGTGGACATGGAGGATGTTTGATCTCTATGTGTTTCTTTTTCCTTTTTTAGTTTCTCATTTTCTTGGTGTATATTAGTTTGATACAATTTAGGTCTGTTTGATTCTCTGTTGTACTAGTTTTTTTATATTCTGTTGAAATATAGGACTAGTTTTGTTGAAACATGTTACATTTTCTATGTGCTCTGATGTTTCAACATGTTCAGGTTTCATTAGTTTTGTGATTGACAGTTTTTATCACTTGTTTTCTTTGCCTTTGGATCTTTTTCCTAAAAGGGGGAGAAAGCATACTAACCTTGTTTTGCAAGTTTTGCAGGAATAACAAATATTTGTCTAAAAGATGTCAAATAGGGAGACTAAAAGAGCAAAAAATATATTGGCAACATTCATGTTGCAATAGGTCATGTTACAATATGCAACTAAATATTTGGTCTGATTATTTAGATCACGATTTGTATAGTTGTCAGTCATAAAAATATGATCATATTAATGTAAAGACAGATTCATTTGTGCAGGATTGGGTAAGTGATTCTTACCAAAATTAGTTTTGACTATATGTCTATATTTCATTAAAGTAATTCCTTTAGATGAATATTTTATTTGCAATATCGTTTATGGAAGTTTTTTTAACTCATTTGTGTTGATTCTCATTATTTAAAGTTATTCTAATTCATACTATAAGCTATCAAAAAGGTTTAAGGTTTGAGTAACTGACTGTTTTGTTTCAGGAAAGAAATCTGGAAGTTTCTTTTTCTGTTACAATATGACTAGGTTGACAGATCATGTTGCAACACGTGGACAGAATCAGCAATTAATTTCTAGATCAGTTTTCTAGTTTGGTGACAAATTAGTTGATGTACAAGTCTTCAAATCAATATTAAATACTCTTAAATGTTATTTTGCATATCATACACGTGAAGGCTTGCTCTCTCACTCTATTTAAAGGCCACTTAAGAGTAGGTTTAGGTATAGAGATCACTTATTGTATTTCAGCTATTGAGTATAAAAGAAAATTTTTTCTTTTAGCCATATTTTAGACTTAGAAGGTGTCCTAGTTGTTTGAGTGATGGTACTTCAGGAGAGGTGCTGATTGTCTTTGGGAGAAGATCGACTTCACGCATCTGAAGGGAATTCAGAAGAATGAAGTTAACCTAAGATGAGTAGTGCTCGCTAGACACATTGGGGAAGGAATACATCCACATTATGACAATCAAAAGAATGAGTCTTTTATTGTATAAGTCAATTCATTCAAACTTTGATAATAGTATTTATTCTCTAGGCGTGACCCCTTGGACATAGGTTATCGGGAGATAACTGAATCAAGTAAAAACATCTTGTGTTATTTTTATAATTTCTGCATTACTACCTCACATAATTAATTGGAAATTAATTTTATTTGGTAAAACCAGATAAACGAACCTAATAGTTACAATAAATCCAAGAGTGCAATTTTTAAAGCATGATTTGAATAATTATTGGATACATAATTATTATGAACTGTAACATATTGTACATATCATAGTATCACACACATAAATTCCATTATTGCATCGCGGTAGTTTATATCGCTGGTGAGTTACTACAATGCTAAGTGAGAGATCTAAACCCATACATAGGTTTTGTTGACACACTTCTAAGTAGTATCAGGATGTTGGGAATCTCTGCTAAATATATATTACAAGGCTGTGATAGGAGGATGAGAGCTTATCATATACATTATTTGATTTATGATATGTACAATTATATGGCATTAGTTTTGGTTTTGAATACGTTATTCTTAATCTCAATTATTTTTTAAACTTGGTTTATAAATGGATTTTGAAAAGTACTAACTATGCAAGTTTGAGAAATTGCATCCATTCAAAAAGGTAATTGAATTCCTACTGAGTATATGAATCCTTACCTCTTATTTTTTTTATCCTCTTAGAGAGTGTTCAGTGTAACCTTGGAGATTTAGCAGCAGAGTAGAAAGAAGCATATTATTGATTTTAATAATTGGTAACTTTGTAAAATATTTCTATCTAATTTTCTTGGCTTGTATTACTACTTAAGGGCACATATCATAGATTTAGCCTGTATAACAATTATACCAGGATTGTAAGAATGATGATGATATTTGGTCTATTTTATAAAGTTTATTATCAATTTACGTCTAATGGTAATCATAATACTATAGAAATTTTACTTTTAAAACTAGTTTCTAAATTTTTCTAAAATTATTATTGAATTTCTACTTGTAAAATTTCCTTTCTACCACTGGCCCAGAGTTTGAGTCATGACAAAAAAGTTTGGTATCAGAGCAGATATTTATCTGCCTAGAATGTGATGCCGTTAGATTAGATTGTGAATATTTTTTTTAAAAAAATTGCATCATTATCTCACTAACACTTTGGCATATTAATATAGACTAGTAAGATGTCTCTAAGAAGAAGAGTATTGAGGCAAGAGCTAAGAATTGAAACTCCACCACCATAACAACAAGTTCATGATCCTCTAGTAAATCTATATAATGCCTTATGTACAATACCGAGGCTAAAAGCTGAACAAAACCTTAAAGCATAGCAAGTAAACTTTTTCAAAGATTTTATTAAGTTGAATCATCGATCACTTGATGGTAAACCTGACCCTACTAGAGCTAAAAGATGGCTCAGAGAGACCAAGAGAATTTTCATGACTCTTAGGACACTAGTAGAATTTCAAGTAATCTTTGCCATGTTTAAACTAACTGATGGAGCTATCAATTGATGTGAGACAATCAAGCAATCATGATAAGAAACCGATATGTCTTGGGGTACTTTTGAGGGACTATTCAAAAAGCACTATGTAAATTCTAATTATAAAGATACTAAGATTAAGGAGTATAAGCAACATAAACAAGGTGACATGACTATGAATGAGCACTACATTTGTTTCATGGAGTTAGCACAGTATACTCATGCACCAGGGACAGAACCAACACTCCAAATTATCAAGTTCATGGAAGCTTTAAGGCCAACTCTCCTAGGGAAGATTGTAACCTAATTTTTTGACAATCTTATTGACTTAGTTATTGTGGCCCACAACGTTGAAGCCTTTCTTTGACAAGTCAACAATGAGGGAACAGTCAAGGAATAGAGCAACGATAGAAAAGTCAACAAAAGAAATCAATATCAGAGGCAATGATAAAATTCTCAAGGCAGTAATTTTTTAAGAAAGTGATGATTTGGCCCAACAGAAGAAAGCATGTCCCTTCCACTAATAGAAGCCAGCATTATCTCAAGAAGAACCAGAAGGAAGTTAGAGTGCCTCTATACAATTTCAGAGCAATCAAATGAGACTAGTACAAGCCCAGAGCCAATCTCAAGCATTCAACTCTACCCCTTACTAGCAAGCTTTTGGTTCTCAATACCAGTGCTAGTATAGGCCACAAGGTTTAGGATATAATCAGAGTTTCCAGACTCCACAAGCTTCTGAGAGTCAAAGAGGACGTAGATATACTAACACCAGTCCAGAAGCTAGTAGCAACTGATGTGGTCAAGGGAGAGGAAACAAGGGAAAATATAAAGTTTCTGGTCAAACTTTTGCTATTACTAAAATAGAATAAGCTTATGAACACACTAACAAAGGAGTCATTGATGGTGTGATTCTTCTTTCACACTCTTGAGCTCTTATTGTATTTGACACTGGTGCTTCCAATTCTTTTATGTCTTTTCCATTTGCTCAACTGTTACGATTAAAATGTTCTATGTTGGATCCTATATTGACTTTGGGAACACCAATGGGTGGAATAGCTGATTTTCTACTGTATGTCATGATTGTCTAACTGTGATTGATGGTAGAAAGTTATTAGTCAATTTGGTTGTATTGCATGCCTTTGCAACAATTTGACGTAATTTTCGGTATAGATTGATTATCCAAGTATCAAGCTACAATAGATTGTCTTGACAAAAGAGTTACTCTTTTTCTAGAGGATGGGTATCCTATTGTTTACCAAGTTTGTTTGAATCATTTAAAACCTAGTCTAATTTTGAAAACTTGCCTAGATGGAAGGAAGAAATCTGAGTGTTATGAGAATTTATCTGCCATTAATAGTAAGATGGGGACTGCCAATTAATAACCCAGGACATCAGTGATTAGTGAGTTTCTAAATATTTTTTTGGAGAATTTATTGGGGCTACTGCTAGAAAGAAAGATTGAGTTCTGCATAGATTTAATTCCAGAAATCTAGCTAGTTTTTATTCCAGCTTATTGAATGGCTCCAGTGGAAATGACTGAGTTGAGAAGTCAATTGGATGATGTTTTGTCAAAATGATTCATTAGAAATAGTACCTCTCTATGGGGCGCTCTTATTTTATTTGCCAAGAAAGTTGATGGGATGCTTAGACTTTGTGCGGATTACAAAAAGTTGAATCAGCTTACAATGAAAAACAAGTACCCTTTACTAAGGACTGATGTGTTGTTTGATCAACTTAGTAGATATAGATTTTTCTCTACAGTTAATTTGAGATTAAGTTATCACTAATTGAAGATTCGAAAACAAGATATACAGATTACCCTATTTAGGACTCGTTGTGGCCACTTTGAGTTCTTGGTCATGCTATTTGATCTGACTAATGCTCTAGCAGCATTCATAGATCTTATGAACATAATCTTTAAATCTTATTTGGATCAGTTTGTGGTTGTCTTTATTGATGATATCCTAATATACTCCAATACTTGAGAAAAACATGTTGAACACTTGAGGATAATAGTTAAAAGTTCGAGAAAACATTAATTGTTGGCCAAAATATCCAAATATAACTTCTAGATGACAAAAATGAAGTTCTTAGGGCATGTGATAGCTTAGGAAGAAATTTAGATCAACTCTTTGAAGATAGAATCTGTTTAAAAGTAGAAAAGGCCAAAGAATGTAAATTGGATAAGAAGTTTCCTAGATTTAGTAGGCTATTACTACTCTTTTGCCGAGAATTTCTCGAGGATCGCCTTACCTTTAATGAAGTTAAATAGAAAAGATATCAAGTTCATCTAGGATAAAGATTATGAGGAAACTTTCATGAAATTGAAGTAGAGTTTAACAACTGTACTCGTTCTTGCCGTACCTAACAGTAATGAACCTTATATAATATATATTGATGCTTCAAAAACATGATTATGATTTGCCTTGATGCAAAATGGACGATTTATAGCCTATGCTACTCGTCAATTAAAGCTATATGAGAAGAATTATCCTACCCATGATTTGGAATTTTCAGCGATGATTTTTGCACTCGAGATTTAGAGATATTACCTATATAGTGTGGAATTTGACATATTCTTCGATCACAAGAGCTTGAAATGCTTGGAGTAGAAAACCTCATGGTACACTAGCTGTATTTATTTTTGAGAATTAGAAGAATTTAGTAGCAATTAGTGATTACAATTTACAATACTTTGAGAGTGAGAAAGCTACTGACCTTAGCAATATTGTGGCAATACCATCACTGCTCTAAATAGTACAACAAAATTAGTGGCAAGACCAAGAGTTGAGAATAATTTGGAATCAACTTCAAAAGTAAAATATGTGGATAGTTGGAATAGGAATAGAGAATGATTTGTGCTTTTCAAAGGAAAGTTAGTCATAGCCAATGATCCTTACCTTAGAGAAACCATTTTTATTGAGACTTATGAGTCTAAATTTGCAGCACATCCTGGTAGTAAAAAGATGTACAATGATCTGAAAGGACAATACTAGAGAAAAGGTATGGAATGAGATGTAAGTACTTTTATGGCTAAGTTCATCACTTATCAACAAATCAAGGCAGAATACCAAAGACAAGCTAGACTACTTCAGCCTTTACCCATACTGGAATGGAAATAGATAAGATCACCATGGATTTTATAATGGGTTTGCCAACAACTCGAAGGAAGAATGATGTTGTTTGGGTGATAGTTGATTAGATGATGAAGGCCGCTCATTTCATACTAATTACGTCTGATTTTTTACTCAACCAACTTAGTCATCTCTATGTCGATAATATTGTTCATTTGCATATTGTGCCATCAAGCATAGTTTCTAATAGAGACCCAAGATTTACATATAAGTTTTGGTGAGCTTTACAAAGAGCTCTTAGAACATAACTAAATCTCAGTATAACTCATCACCCTCAAATAGATGGCCAATCTGAAAAATATGCTTTGCTCTTGTATACTGGATTTTACTTACAATAATAGCTACAAAATTAGTTTTGCATGGCTTCATATAAAGTATTATATTGGAGGCTATGTAGATTATCCTTGTGTTGGGCTGATACAGAGAACTGTATTACTCTTAGACTAGAATTGATACAAAAGACTACTAAAATGATCAATAAGATCAGGAAAAGACTCAAGGTTATATAGATCGTTAGAAAAGTTATACGGACCGAGAAAAACACGAAGTAAAGTTTGATTTCGGTGATTAAGTATTCCTAAAAGTCATGCAAAGGTGTGAAATTACTAGACTTGGAGTTAAAGACAAAGTAGCTCCAATATATATTGGATCATTTGAGATTACTACTAGAATTGAGCATGTAGTGTATCGCTTAGATATACCGTGGTAATTGGGCTGAGTACACAACATTTTTCATGTTTTGATACTCAAAAAGTATATACCTAACCAGTCACATTCATTTAGTATATAGAAATGCTTATATAAGAAGATGTAAAATATGAGAAGTAGTCAATCCAAATATAGGGAAGAAAGCTTAAAGTTCTTTGAAATAGAGAGATATCTTTTGTCAAGACTCTCTGGCAATACTACAAGGAAGATGAAGCTACTTAGGAGCTTAAAATAGAAATATATGAGAAAAATATCCTCATTTATTTAACTTTCAGCTTGAAATTATACGTTGATTCTTTGATTTGTATTCAAATTTTGGGACGAAATTTTTTTAAAAAGAGAAGGATATAAAAAACTACTTTTTTAAGGGTATATAAGTAATTTTGTGCCAATGACACAATCGAAATTTCAAATTTCTAGAATATTTAATCAAAAATATCTGAGATGCACCAAGACACTATTAAGTCTAGATTTATTTAGACTAAAGGGTAAAAGAAATTTGAAAATAAGGACTAAAGTATGAATAATTAAGAGCATAATGAAGAGAAATCTTGAAAATTATTTAAAATGCAATTAAGTGAAACAATGCTCACATGATTAGGAAGCAACATGTGTACTACAGTTTCCATAATTACGCTTAAATCCTAGCGAAATTCTTTCCTTCTCACATCAAGTCCCTAAGAGAAAGCAAAAGAGTCGAAGCTCTGTTTTACCACACCGCCAACACACCACTGCCCACGTATTGGCCCACAATCACCCTCCAACAAGCCAACGCTGATCATCCATGTCGAGTTTCGCCACCTGATGATGGAGATCAGCCTCTCCAAAGTTTCTAATCACCAGACCATCGTCCGACATCGTTTCGGCATACTGTTGGTACATGTGGACTTGTCATGAGGTCGCTGACAAAACCCGACCACTTTCGGTCGCCAACTCGCTGTCGGTAATAACTTTTCCAATTTAGCCATTTTTCTAATTAGTTTTGTAGAATTTTTGTAATCCTTTTTGTAAAGTAACTATTTAGGCCTAAAAAATTACACAAGGATGTAGAAGAGCATGAATCATGATCAAGTATGGTTGTGTTGCAGAGAAACGATATCAGGAGATGTGTAAATTTTTGAATTTGAAAAAGGTAACAATTTATCTAATTATTTCAAAAAGTAATATTTTTGTAATTCTCATATTTGAGGCATATTTAAGGCTCAGGACCTCAAAACGGAGCTCTAACCTCAAATTTGGATTAAGTGAAATCGAGGAATGAACTTTGATATAAAATATCAATATGTTTTGAAGTAACACAAAAATCAAAAAATGAGGCTCGTGAATAGTGACGTTTTGCATGTTACGGGTCAGGTCTTAAATCGGAACCCAAATTAGTCGAATTATATTTCTAACCTAGCTATTTTAGATGTTAGAAATTCAATGGTTAAGTTCGTTTCTCAATTTGAAACTACATTAGAAAAGTTACTCCTCAAAGTGAACTTACTAGATTTCTGAAACAACTTCTCGAGCAACCAATTGACCAACAGAAGATTCTACGAGCATCATCAACTTGGTATAGCTACCATCTCATGATAGGGGTTCAATTACCTAGTTTTTTTATATGTTTTGATTTAAATTCGTATTATGACTAATTTATAAAAAATCATGATTAGTACAATTTTTTGCTAAACTATTGAAAAATATTAGATTATATTGGGATTGGACTATGTGATTTTTGTACATATTTTAAAATTGTGATTACAGGGTGACATAGCAGATTGTTGCCCATATTACAATAAATCTAAGAATAATACCAAAAGGAATTTTTAAAACATGATTTGAATAATTATTGAATGCATAATTATTAAGAACTATTACATATTGTACATATCATAGTATCACACACATGAGTTCTGTTATTGCATCGCAGTAGTTTAGATCACTGGTGACTTGCTACAGTGCCAGGTAAGAGACATAGGCCCTTGCACAGGTTTTACTGACGTACTCTAAGTAGTGTCAGGGTACTGGGTATCTTTGCTAAAAAAGTATTACAAGGTCGTGATAGGAGGATGAGAGTTCATCATATACATTGGTTGATTTATGATATGTACAATTATGTGGTATTAGTTTTGATTTTGAATATATGATTATTTTTTATCTCAATTATTTTGTAAACTTAGTTTATAAATAGATTTTGAAAAGTACTAACTATGCAGGTTTAAAAAATTGCATCTATTCAGAAACGTAATTGAATTCTTACTAAGCATGTGAATACTAATCATTTTTTTTATCCTCTCAAGTAGTATTCAATATAACCTTGAAGATTCAGGAGTAAAGTAGAAAGGATCACATTACTGATTTTAATAATTAATAACTATGTAAAATACTTCTGTTTAATTATCTTTGCTTATATTAATACATAAGGGCCCATATCAGGGATTTGGTCTATATAATTATTATGCTTAGAAGTGAGGATGATGATGATTTGTTTTATTTTATAAACTTTATTATCAATCTACATCTAATGCTAATCACAAAACTGTGGGAATTTTATTTTTAAAACTACCTTATAAATTTTTCTAAAATTAATTTTGAATTTCTTTGAAGTTCCACTTCTACCACTAGCCTAGGGTTTGGGTTGTGACAAAAAGTCTTTGTGAGAATAAAGTATTTTCTAATTTCACTATTTCTTAATTTTGATTTTGAAAATTGAATAAAAAAGAGAAATTTAAAATTTAAATAGGTCATTAAATTGATAAAAATATCAATTCATACCTTATATAGGGATATAGTTGAAAGGAAAAAAATCCAAGTCCATGATTTTTAGTAAATTTTATGTTGAAACAGTGGTAAATAGTGATTTTTTTTCAAAATTTCAGAAAATCGAATACTTGAAGTTTTAAATTTTAGTTCTCAAAAGTAAGTAAATTTCACAATTAAGAAACTTTTCACTTGTTTTAATTTTTCAAGGAAAATCCTTCATTAAAGTTTATATAAAAGTTTAATTAATTAGTTTAGAAACATTTATAAATCTATAAATTATAGAAAAATGAGTCTAATTAAACCTTAAGTCTAATATTTAAATAATTTATATAAAATCATTTGTATTTCTAAGTACTCATTTTAATAGCAAAATTTATCCTCATACATCTACTTAATAAATACACTACAATTAGTTAAATAAATTTGACATAAAAAATAAATGATGGTATAGAATAGGAACCAATCAATGAAGATATAAAAGACGACATACATAAGCCAAACAAGCTTGTCAAGTCACTAAGACAATTACTCCAAAATAAATTAACACCTAAAAGTGGAAGGAAGTAGGGGGTGAGCATGTGAATGCTCTATAGAGATTCGATTACAAGTTTTTTATGTTAGAAAATATACTCACGTTGAAAGTCCTGCATGGTTAGTATTCCATTCAAAACAATTCACAAAACCCGAATAGAAATCATAGTCCAATAGCTTAAACATTCCAAACTATTGTAAAATATCTATCAAAACCAGTACATATCTATTCAAGCCAACATATAACCATGTATGTAATTATGATATCCGAAGTATCCTAATGGATCACCCGTAAGTCCGAGTTACCTAAAGATGCATCGTAAGTCCGATCACTAGATGTAGAGCATCATAAGTCCGATCACCTGATGTGAGATATCATAAGTCCAATCATCCAATGTGAGGTATCGTAGGTCCGATCACCCAATGTGAGGCATCGTAAGTGTGCGGATGCATGCAAAGGGTAAATGAATGATAGAATAAGGTTATGCATCATTTCTACAAAATCTCAAAATAACCATGTAGTATTTTCTAATCAAACCACTTTTAGTCCTTAAAACTGTGTTCTCAAATCATTTGTTCTCAAATCATTTGGAATTTTTTAAAAATTTCGGCATTATAACAGTCATTTTTTATCAAAACCCAAAAATTTAATTTCCTGCAGAAAATAGTTCAAATAATATATATGACACACCAACCAGTGTGACGTGCCTCCTATGCAGTTTATATCTCAAATCAGATCAAATAGACATAAATCACATTTTTTATGAATTATTTCACGAAATTCCATATTTATTCAAAATATGTGAAAATCAAAATTAAACCAATTTAAAGATTAAGTAATCAAATCTCTACCTCAATCGAGTGTCCAAATAGTGTTACGGGGCTATAGAGAAAGTTTAGCGTCATTTGGGTGTCATTTGGAGGGTCGGGCGTCGTTTTCAATCCTATTGATCAATAGGTTTGAAAGCTTCAGATCGTAAAACGGACTTCACCACACGTTAAAGATCACGATAAGACGAATCAAACGCGACCATTTTTACAGCGAAACGTCACTGGCATCAGAAAATCGCTCACAGCTTCTATGCGTCACCGGCGGTGAACGGGATGTTGTCAATCGGAGGGGACAGTAGTGCGAGGATCATCCGGCCTTCAGCTATCGACCGCGGGTGGTGGCAGTGCTCGACGACACCAAAAAGTACCTCTTCGGAGGCTCTCCGTAAAATCGGCATTTCGGCTGGAAAATCACAGGAGAGAGGGAAAGAGCTGAGAGGAAATGGGCTGGCCACATATGAGCCTATCAAAGGGCAGTGCAATTTTTTAAAAATTGCACATAAGTCTCTAATTTTAAAACTTTATTTCAAAATAGTCCTTCAATTTTGCAAATTGGTCCCTCTTAAGGATTTTACATTAATAGTTTTGAATCCAATTGCATTTAAGAAATAGGTATTACGAAGGTTTTGTTTTTTCGAATATATATTTGAGGTTATTTTGGTGATAAAACATATTATTGAAATGAGGCGTGGGGAGAATATAGACAAAGAAGTGGAAATAGGCATATTTCTTTTTTTTTCTTTCTTTCATTTTTTTTTTCTTTTGCATAAGCGTCCCTCCCCTCCACCCTTTATACACTATTAAGGCACAGACTAAATCCTTGCAAATGTTGAGTACGCAGCAATGAATATATCTTCGTACCTTATAGATTATTAAAAAATTAATTAAGAATTTTTTTCGCTACCCTGATCAACTATATATATAGTAGGGCATATTGTTAATTTCCATTGTTTTCAATGTTAGAATCTTTGTTTAACTGTCATGATATTCACACTATTCTTTTTTTTTTTCTTTATTTCTGGATTAAATACAATTTGCCGGAGCCCGAATCGAGGGAATCCATTTCCCATGTTTAACTTCAGTGAAAGCGGATTCAACCCCACATTCTTAGATATGGCACTGAAAAGCTTTACAAAATCAACTGCTAAAATATTCTGCGGTCCCTTGGCATGTATATGTTTAGTTATTAGTAAACAAATCCGTTTAAATTCATGATCTAAAAGACTAAAACTATTTCAAGTAATAAAAGTACTCAACAACCAACAATATTGATGCAAGGGCATTATTCGAACGAGGCCCAGTGTCTCGAAGTAAAGCAGGGGACCATTATAATTTATAAGGTCCTCAAATAACGTTGTATATGTCGTCTATTCTCTCTTTTTCCGATTCAGAAGACAATAATAGGGGACGTCCACATGCATATCATCCCTCTTCTTCTTTCTTTCCCTCATTTTTAAGCTTTTCCCCACCAAATAAGCCACTCAGTACAGAAAATGTTACTATTTAGCAAAAAATTTTAGTCGCATCAACATTTGTTTGTGACTAAAAGTCACATTTAATTATAACCAAAAATTTCTTATGACTGATCAAAAATAAAATTTAGCAACAAATTATCTCCAATATTGTGAAATCCCTTAAGAATGGTAAGGACAAATTGGTCTTTTGACCCAATAAAAAAAATTAAAATTATTGGATGAATTTGGACGGATTTGGATCTAGGTTCATTTGGACAAAAATATAAGATTGAAAATTGGGGTCAAAATGTAATTATTTAAAGGTATTTTTTAGAAGAATTTCAGAAAACTTAGTCAAGTGTAAATAAGTAAAACAGTGCCCATTTAACCAAAAGCTGACATGTGACACTACAGTTAAGGAAATTGCCCATAAATCTTTGCACTTCCCCATCTTCTCCCTCGAAGCCCCCGTGAAGACCCATCGTCGCCAGCTACTGTCGCTCCTCCTCCGGCCACCATTAGAGCTCGCCGCCACCCGGAAACGATGCGTCGTGACTTGACGAATAAGCCGCCACTGGAGCCAGCCTCGCCAGAGCTGTCTATCGCCGGAAATCACCAAAAAATCTTGCGGCTAGTTTTGCTCGCCGGAGCCGATTATGGCCACCGTTCGCCGTGAAACTAGTCGCTGTAGACTCGTCTCCTCACGCGCAATCTGGCGGTAGGTACCTTGTATCTCAATTTTGCTCCATTTGATTTTAATTTCATTAGACATTTTTGTGTGTAAATGGTTTTGAAATTAACTTTTTAATCAGACCGTTAGATTTTAAAACTAATATCATTTTTGGAATCTACATTGAAAATTGTGAAAAATGAGATATATATTGACTATGTTCTGAAATAGGCCCGAAAAACGAAATCAAACGGCTCAGATTTGCCTCAATTTGCGTGTCGTGGGGCCTGCATCTAAATTTGACAAATTTTGTGTCTAATCTAGGGTTTTTGGGTACTCTGAATTCAGTGGTAAAGTCTGTTTCATGATTTGAAGCTCCGTTTGAAAATCAAGTTTTTAAACCAATGAACCAAAGGTTCAAAAACGACATCCGCTTTTCCAAATGACGCCAAATTTTCTCCATAGCCTTGTAACGCTAGTTGGATGCTCGATTGAGGTAGGGATTCGATTACTTGATCTTTAAATTGGTTTAATTTTGATTTTCACATATATTTCATAAATATGAAATTTTGTGAAATGATTTATAAAAATACTATGCTTATATCTGTTTTGAACTGATTTGAGATATAATCTGCTTGAAAGGCACGTCACACTGGCTGGCGTATCATATATGTATTGTTTAAAACTATTTACTGCAGAAAATTGGATTTTTGGGTTTTGATCAAAAATGGCTATTATAATGCTGAAATTCTTAGAAAATCCAATACGATTTGAGGACTGAATATTATTTGATTAAAGAATATTACATGGTTATTTTGAGATTTTGTAGAAATGGAACATATCCTTATTTTGTCTTTCATATAGCATTTGCATATATTCACATACTTACGATGCCTTACATTGGGTGATAATACTTACGATGTCCTACATTAGGTAATCGGACTTACGGATGATCCATTAGGACATATCGAACATCATGATTATATATATGGTTATATGTTTCCTTGAATAGATATGTACTGGTTTTGATGGATATTTTACAATAGTTTGGAATGTTTGAACTGTTGGACTATGATTTCCACTTGGGTTTTGTGAACTTTTTTGAATGGAATTCTAATCATGCAGGACCTTCAACACGAGTATATTTCTTATGTATATATATAAACTTATAATCGACTCTCTACTGGGCACAAGCTCACCTCTTCCTTCCCCTCAGGTGGCACTCAGTGTGATTTGGACTACAAGAAATAGATCTAGGTATTTGCAGACTAACTAATTTATTTATATTTTAGTAAATTCCTACAAGACTTGTAAAATATTTAAATTTGAGTGGGAATTTGGATTTCATTAAACTTTATAAATTAGAATATGAGATCTGGACATGGTTTGTATTACTTATATCTATATTTGAGTGTGAGATGATCTGTGATGTATGATTATTAAATAATTGTTTTAATTACGGTCTATGTTCAATGAGTGACGCATAACTGTAGGATTTTATTTTCAATTAAATATTTTTTTGAGGCCAGTTTTGAAAAGTTAGAGATCTCGGGGTGAAATTTTGAATTAATTGAGTCATTTTTTTAAAGAAAAAAATATTTTTTTTTTGTATTTCTAATTTATGAAATACTCATTCTGCCACTGACCCCGGCCTCGGGTCATGAGAGAAAATTTGGTATCAGAGCACGATTTTAATTTAAAATACTCAGAGTGTGTTACTCATTAAACTAGATTGGACATTTCTTTTACATAAGTCGTGCAAAATCATCATCTTACTAATACGTTGGACATATTGGAATATAGATCAAGAAAATGCCTCCAAGAAGAAGAGTGCCTTAACCTGATAGAGAACAAGATACTCCTCCACAGTAAGACTCTCATGCTTTTAATATTGTTTATGCTCTTCAACAAGCTATGTAGAGGATTCCCGGTCTTATGACAAGGCCGACTACTGAAAATGACCGATCTAAAAGCTTCAGGGATTTTACTAAACTGTACCCACCGAACTTTTATGGCGAACACGATCCCGCAACTGCACTGAGATGGCTTAGGGAGTTTCAGAAGAAATTTGATACTTTGGCAGTTCAGTAGAGTTTAGAGTAGGTTTTGCAATGTACTTACTTCAGGATGCTACTGATCATTGGTGGAACACTATTAAGTTGACTCATGACACTACCACTATGACTTGGGAACAGTTTGAACTGTTAAGAGGACAGTATGCCAATGACGACCATGTTAATGAGATGTTGAAATAGTACAATATCTTGTGCCAAGGTAGTATGATTATTGATAAATACTATGTGAGATTTATGGAACTCTCCCAGTATGCTCATACATCGGGAAACCATTCGAGACTTCAAGTGGTTTATTTCAGAACCAACTTAAGGCCAGAGATTCACACTAAACTTGAGCCATTTCAAATTACTACCCATATTGAGGCTTATGGTACAACTCAGAGAATTGAAGCTATGCTAATTGGTGATAGAGGAACTACTGGTGGATATAAGGGAAAAGGTACTGATGAGCAGAAAATGAAAAAGGGTCGATAGCAAAGACAGGGTTCACAAAGTAGGACTCAGTGGCAGTTCTGTTTCAACAGGAAGTGGACGTTTTACTCTGTATTCCTACCACTACTATGGTCAATAGGGCCATTTTAGAAGAAATTGCCCCCAGCTTTTGCAGACTCCTTTACTAACCACCAGAGGACCACAGGGGAGTCAAGCAACTTCGATGCCCATCCCTGGTCAGTAAACTAGGTCTGCTCATTTCTAGAGCTCAGCTCCAACTTCTAACTCTCCTGTTCAGCACCAGTATCATCCTCAGGATTCTACCTTCACCACAAGAATTACATAGAAGAAAAGTGACTCTTCATATTGAAGATGGGTATTCAGTTGTGTATCAAGCTAGTTTGAATCCAATAAGCCTCAGTCCTCTTCTGAGAGCATGTATTAGTGGAAGAAAGAAATTGGAATGTTATGGAAGCCTATTCACCATTGATAGAGAGATAGGAGCTGTAGATAAATACCCATAGATATCAGTGTTTAGTGAATTTTCTGATGTCTTTCCAGAAGATTCACCTGGATTACCACCTGACAGAGAGATTGAATTCTGTATCGACTTAGTTTTTGGAGCTTAACAAGTTTCTATTCCCATTTATCGAATGGCCCCTGTAGAGATGACTGAATTAAGGGAACAACTAGATGACCTATTGTCAAAAGGGTTCATCAAGAGTAGTACCTTACCTTAGGGTGCTCCAGTTCTCTTTGCCAAGAAAGCTGATGGTACACTCATACCTTGTGTGAACTACAGAAAGCTAAACCAGCTTACGATAAAGAACAAATATCCTTTGCCAAGAATTGACGAGTTGTTTGACCAACTCGATGGATCCAAATTCTTTTCAAAGATAGACTTGAGATCTGGGTGTCACCAACTGAAGTTTCATAAGGAAGACATACCAAAAACTGCATTTAGGACTCGATATGGTAATTTTGAGTTTCTGGTTATACTTTTCAGATTGATGAATGCACCTGCAGTGTTCATGGACCTTATAAACAGAATCTTCAGACCTTATTTGGATAGATTCGTGGTTGTGTTTGCTGATGACATTTTGATTTATTCTAAGGCTCGGGAAGAACATGCTGAACATTTAAGGACCGTGCTTCTGACTTTGAGAGATCATCAATTATATGCCAAGAGATCGAAATGTGATTTCTGGATGATAGAAGTTAAATTCTTGGGCCATGTGATTTCTCAAAATAGTATCTCAGTTGATTCGTCTAAGATAGAGTCTATTCTAGGATGGGAAAGATCGAGAAATGTTACTGAGATGCGGAGTTTCCTTGGTTTAGCTGGTTATTATCGTCGTTTTGTGGAAAACTTCTCTAGTATTGCATTGCCTTTAACCAAGTTAACGAGGAAAGATGTCAAGTTTGCTTAGAATGATGAGTGTGAGACATCATTCATGAAATTGAAGGAAAAACTGACAATTGCACCTATTCTGATTATCCCTGATAGTAGTGAACCATATGTGGTGTACACAGACGCTTCTAGTCTAGGATTGGGATGTGTTTTAATGCAAAATGGTCAGGTTGTAGATTATGCTTCTCGTCAGTTGAAACCTCATGAAAAGAACTATTCTGCTCATAATTTAGAATTGGCGGATGTAATATTTGCTCTCAAGATCTAGAGATGTTACTTGTATGGTGTTAAGTTTGATATTTACTCCGATCACAAGAGTTTGAAATATCTCTTCAATCAACGAGACTTGAATTTGAGATAGAGGAGATGGATTGAATATAAGGAGGATTATGATTTCAATCTTCAGTATTATCCTAGAAAGGCAGATGTGGTAGCAGATGCTTTGAGTCGTAAATCTCATGGTATACTTACTTCTTTGATACTTGAAGAGTAGAAAAATTCAGTCACTATTAGTGATTATAATTTGGAATATTTTGAGAAAAATAATGTTGCTTATGTTAGCAATATAGTGGCTATTCTTTCACTTCTTCAGATAGTTCAACAGAGTCAATGGCAAGATCAAGAATTAAGGAAAATCTAGAATCAACCTCAGAATGGTGAACAACTAGATAGTTGGAGTATTAATAGAGAAGGATTTGTACTCTTCAATGGAAAGTTAGTTGGAACTAATGATCCACACCTTTGAGGGATTATCTTGACTGGAGCTCACAAATCTAAGTTTGCAATACATCCCGATAGTACTAAGATGTATCATGACTTAAAAAGGTAGTATTGGTGAAAAGGCATGAAACGAGACGTAGCTACTTTTATGGCTAAGTGTATAACCTGTCAGCAAGTAAAAGCAGAACATCAAAGACAAGCTGGATTACTTCAGCTATTGCCTATTCCAAAATGGAAATGGGATAAGATCACTATGGATTTTGTAACGGGATTGCCGAGAACTCAAAAGAAAAATGATGCAATTTGGGTAATTGTTGATCGAATGACTAATACTGCTCATTTTATACCGATTCGAATTGATTTTTCTCTCAACAGACTTAGTCGTCTTTATGTAGATCATATTGTTCATTTACATGGAGTGCCTTCCAGCATTGTTTCTGATAGAGATCCAAGATTTACATCCAGTTCTGGAGAGCTTTACAGAAAGATTTGGGAACAGAACTAAATCTTAGTACAGCTCATCACCTACAGACAGATGGCCAATCTGAGAGAACAATTCAGATTCTAGATAATATGCTTCTCTCATGTATACTGGACTTTGGTGGAAGCTGGGATGATCATTTTTCGTTAATGGAGTTTTCATACAACAACAGCTACCAAACCAGTTTGGGTGTGCCTCCATATGAGGTATTATATAGTAGACCATGTAGGTCCCCCTTGTGTTGGGTTGATGCAGAGGAGCGAGTTACTCTTGGGCTAGAATTGATACAAGAGACTACTGAAAAGGTCAACATGATAAGAGAAAGACTTAAGGTTATTCAGAGTCGTCAAAAGAGTTATGCATATCCCTTGAGACGAGAAGTAGAGTTTGACGTTGATGACCAAGTGTTTCTAAAGGTCACACCAAGACGCGGAGTTACTAGATTTAGAGTTAAAGGAAAGTTAGCTCCAAGATATCTCGGGCCATTTATGATTACTGCAAGAATTAGGCCAGTAGCATGTCGATTGGACTTACCACCACAGTTGGGCTATGTGCACAATGTCTTTCATGTTTTAATGTTGAGGAAATATGTTCTTGACTCATCCCATGTAATTCAATACGTAGAGATACCAATTCAAGATGATGTTATTTATGAAGAACAACCAGTTCAAATAATGGGAAGAGAACTCAAAGTGCTTTGCAATAGAGAAATTCTACTTGTCAAAGTTCTTTGGAATCACCACAAGGAAGAGAAAGCCACTAGGGAACTCGAGATAGAGATGTATGAAAAATACTCTCACCTGTTTAATTTTCAACTTGAAGTTATACTTTGAGTGTATACCTTGTTCTTGAATTTCAGGACGAAATTCTTTTAAGGAGGGAAAGATGTGAAATCTCTTAAAAATTGCAAGGACAAATCGATCTTTTGACCCGATAAAAAAAATTTTTAATTATTGGATGAATTTGGACAGATTTGGGTCTAGGTTTATTTGGGAGAAAATATAAGAAAAGTTTGAAAATTAGGGTCAAAATTTAATTATTTAAGGGTATTTTTGAGAAGATTTTCAAAAAAAAATGGGTCAAAGTGTAAATAAGCAAAACAGTGCCTAGTTAACCAGAAGCTGACACGTGGTGCATTATTTTTTTGAGATTTTATGGAAATGGTACACATCCTTATTCTATCTTTCATATAGCATTTGTATACATTCACACACTTACGATGCCCTACATTGGGTGACCGGATTTACGGCACTCTTTAGGTGGCTCGGACTTACAGGTGATCCTTTAGGATACATCGGACATCATGGTTATATACATGGTTATATGTTTGCTTGAATAGATATGTATTGGTTTTTATGGATGTTTTACAATGGTTTGGAATGTTTGAACCGTTAGACTATGATTTCTACTTGGGTTTTGTAAACTTTTTTGAATGGAATACTAACCATGCAGGACCTTCAACATGAGTATATTTCTTATATATATAAAAACTTATAATCGATACTTAACTGGGCACAAGATCACCCCATTCATTTACCTCATGTGGCACTCAGTGTGATTTGGATCAGAAGAACTAGATCGAGGCATTTGCAGAATAACTAATTTATTTATATTTTGGTAAATTCCTACGAGCCTTGTGAAATATTTAAATTTGAGTAGGAATTTGGATTTTATTAAACTTTATAAATTAGGATATAAGATCTGGATATAGTTTATATTACTTATGTCTGTATTTGAGTGTGAGATGATTTGTGATGTACGATTATTAAACAATTGTTTTAATTACGGTCTATGTTCAATGAGTGACGCATAACTGTAGGATTTTATTTTCAATTAAATATTTTGTTGAAGCCAGTTTTGAAAGATTAGAGACCCCGGGATAAAATTTTGAATTAATTGAGTCATTTTTTAAGAAAATATATTTTTTTTTGTATTTCTAATTTATGAAATACTCATTCTACCACTGACCTCAGTCTTGGGTCATGACAAATATTATTTTAGTCACAACTTTTTACATATGATTTTAAAATTACATTTAATTATAACCAAAAATTTCTTATGACTGATCAAAAATAAAATTTAGCGACAAATTGTCACTAATATTATTTTAGTCACAACTTTTTACATATAATTTTTAAATTACATTTAATTATAACCAAATATTTCTTATGACTGATAAAAATAAAATTTAGCAATAAATTGCACCAGTATTATTTTAATCACAACTTTTTACGTATAATTTTAAAATTGGTGTTCATGACTAACGTATATTTAGTCACAGTGCAAATTGCATTCTTTTGTTACTGAAATAGTTAACCACGAACTTTTTAGTTATATCATATTGACAATGATATTCTTTTGATCACAAACATTTAACTTTTAGTCATGAATTTTATTGAGACTAAATGTACAGTTTTTTTGTAGTGTCTTCCAATTTCTCTATAAAAATCCCTTCACTCTTTTTCTTTTCTTTCCTTTCACTTTTACCCTTGCCAAACATATATATATATATAGGGCAATATATATTTATATAAAAAGTATGTACCTACGTCTTTCATATTAGTAGCTAGTGTTCGTCTTCTCTATGCAGATTTATTATTAGGATTTTTAATATAAAAATATTTTGAATTCAGAATAATTTAGTAAAATTAACCTTAAACTTAAATTTTGTTAGCAAAACCTCCTGAAGTCCCTAATATTAGTTTCAATATTAGTTTCTTAAGAAAAGAAAAATATTTCTATTAATTTATTTTTATAATAAAATCTTTTTTTTATTTGTGACTTTTAGGTCCTCATTCTTAGATTTTTGTTTCACATTAATCATTTTAATCTTTCTATCCAAAACTGTCGTTAATTAGTACTTGTCCAAAACGTGCTCATCTTAGGGATAAATTTGGAAACAAAGATAAATTATTATTTTAAAAAAAATTAGTTTATTATTTTCGTTCAAGACAGATGGAAGAAATTAAAATTTTAAATAGTTCTAATATGCATCTATTTTGGTCCAAGTATTCATATGCCAAAGTAGATCCATATTAGAACTATATAAAATTTTGATAATATATGTCTTATAAAATTAGAATGACAAAACATAAAATTGACAATATATGTCTTATAAAATTAGCAATATATTCATATACCTTTCTTTTAAATATATTAATACTTAGACTAAAGTATAGATCCATATTATAGCCATATAAAATTTTCTAGTTTTTTACATTCATCTTGAACGAAAATGATAACCCAACTTTTTAAAAGAATAATAATAATAATTTCTATTTGTCTCCAATTTTATCACTGTTAAAATGAGTATGTTTTAGGTAAGGGCTAATTCACAGTAGTATTTGACAGAAAAGATTAAAAGAAATTAATATGAAATAAAAATCTAAAAATAATGACCTAAAATCCACAAATAAAAGAATATAAACTTGATTGTAAAAAAAATTAATAAAAACACTTTTTTTCTAATAAAATTAATTTTAAGGATTTTAGAGAATTTTACTTTAAAAAATTGAGTTCACCATTATTTTTACTAATTTGTTTAAGTTCAGGGGTTTTTTATTAAAAAAAAACCTTATTATTATTGATCCACTGCTCGCTACTAACAAAAAGGCTTTATCATCGACCAGATTTCGACGAGACGACATGCATGAGATCCGACAAAGTCCAAAAGATATATACATTTAATTTATGAAAATTGAATTTATATAAATATACAGCAGTGATGCCCCCACACCTCGCTCTAATAGTGACGGGGAACCCACGCTCTAATTGCAATATGGGCTCTCCAGTTCCATTAGAGAGTGATGTCAGTGCATATCTCAAACTACTAAGTTAATATGGGAATTAATTAGAATAAGTCTACACACATTAAAATTGTTTTGAAAAAAATTAAATCTTAAATGACGTGACATTAGATAATTACTTAGTATTTAAGATAAACAAAGTTAAACATTAAATTAAGAGTGGCAATCTATATCGTGTCATGTTTAACCTAATTAAATCGTGTCGTTAACAGATTAACTTAAATATCATGTGTTTAAGAAAAACGACGTACAGTTTCATGAGGCAAAATGTAGATAAATAATATAATTGTTAGTTTATTTGATTTTTTTAATTAAATTTTATTATAGTAAGAAAAAACTAGTTTATTATCTCTATGTTTTTTATTTTATTTACAAGAAATTCATGAAAAAATATTTTTTTGAAAATAATTATTTAATATAATTTATTAAAAAATTACTTAATCGTGTCAATTCGAATCAATTTCGTGTCAAATAAATTGGGATAATCATGCGAATTTTGAATCGTGTTATCATGTCATAATCTATATTGTTATCTCTGCATAAAATTTACAATTCAAGATGTTATAAATCTCTCTGTGGTTTAGAGAAATATTAGTTTCATTATTTTCTTTTTAAATGCAAAATTATGTCTCCTTAATTTGTCAAAATTGGTCAAAATTATCTATGTAGTCAGATTTGGTGATTTATGTTGTGAAATGATACTAATACTCTTAATCACAATTAATCAAATACTTTGACTACCTCCTTAATCTATAACCAAAAACCCGTTTCTCTTTTTAAGAAAAAAATGTTTGAGTGCCAGTTTAATAGATAATTTGATTATTTTTCATTTTCGAATAAAATACCGACAAAAGCCTATGGAAAGCTTTCTGAAGGATAATTCTGACATAGTTTGACAATTTGAGGGGAATCATTTTGTAGTTCTAAAAACAAATGATGAAAATTGGCATTTTGCTCTTACACATTGGAGATCCCTAACTATTAAGACCATGTTTAGCATTTACCAAAATAATATCTGGAAATCACATTTGAATGTCCATTCCCAAACTCAAAAATAAAAATTGTAAAGATATTTTTTTGAAGGGAATACTAGACCTTTTTTTTTATAAGGCGAATAATAGACGTTTTAAATTATTAAAATTATTTTTGTAGAATCTAGTGTCCAAGAGGAATAATCATTTGTGAAAAGCAAAAAATAAATAAATAAATAAATAAAAAGAGGTAAAATAAAGTGGCGTACTTCTTTTGAAAAAGACACAGCGATAATCGATTAAAGGAAAAGGGAAACCTCATCCAAGAGTTAATTAAAAGGGAGAAATAAAACAATTTAAGAAATGGGCATTTATTGGGCAACAGTGGAAGACTTGGTTTTCGTAGTTTGGGAATTGGGAGATGAGAGCTTTAGTTGGACATAGAGTAATTTTGGCTATATGCTAATGGAAATGTGAGTAGTAATTATATGTATAAATTTAAAATTTAAAAACTTAGAGTTCGTCTCGATGACTCTATTAGTGTGTACCGTGTAGTAACCTTTTAACATTTTCTGGGTTAATTACTTGGCATAAATATGACAAAGGTGGATGTGAATTATTGGTACCTTTCCAAGTCCAATAGCGTACTCACTTTATATTCTCTTTTCTAAATCTCTATTCTCCAACGCCCAGTCTTCGCCACCTAATCCTCTGTCTCTCTCTCTCACTCAATATTCCAAGTACCAATCAAATCCACAACATAGAGAGAGAATACAACTAACAAAATCTCCACACACCCAACTGAGTATGACACTGTGTGAACCGTCTGTTAGGCCAACCAGTCAAAAATATACTATATATATAATAATAATAATAAAAAAAAGCAGAAACCCCTATAACATACTTTAAAATCCTAGTCTCTCTCTATCTCTCTTAAATTACACCCTTAAATCTTTTATTTATTTATTTATTTATTTTTCTTCAAGACAGATATTTTTTTTCTATTTTCCTTTTTTTTTTTTAGCAACAAGGCAGGGATTCTTATACTACGAAGGTGTTAGTATTTTCTTGGGCAACTCACGTAATCTTCCTCAAAGTCATTTATATATTATATCTGGCTACCTTTTTATGCTACTCTCTCACTCAAACTCTAAGTCCTACCTACCTCTTTTCTCTTCTCTCTCAATCCCTATTAATTACCCTTTCTCCCTTCTTTCTAAGCTTTGATTATTAGCTCAACCATCCTCCTCCTGATTTCTTTATCTCTACTACTACTTTTAATGATTAAAACCAAATCAATTTTTCTTTCCTCGATATCAATTTCTTATAATTATATATAGTTCAAAGAAAACTTTGTGAAATTTGAAACATAAAAAGGAGGGTGATCCAGTAATCTCAGTAAGCAAGATTAATGGCTGCACCGCCGAGTAACCAGCTCCAAACCATGTTGCAGACGGCGGTGCAATCAGTTCAGTGGACTTATAGCCTCTTCTGGCAATTATGTCCTCAACAAGGGTAACAATATTATTTATAGTTTGATTCTTTATTTTTTTTTTTTTGAAAAAAAAAAAAAAAAAGAAACCAGACAACAAGCAACCAACTATATGGGATTCTTGATAGTCTTCTTTTATAACTTTATTATTATAGATATGTATATAGTACTTAGTCCTTATTTTGCAACATGATAAATTAGTTAATTAGTTTATGATGGTTTGGTTCATGATCATGATCAGGATATTAGTTTGGGGAGACGGGTATTACAATGGAGCAATCAAGACAAGGAAAACGGTTCAACCAATGGAAGTCAGCGCGGAGGAGGCTTCACTCCAGAGAAGTCAACAGCTTAGAGAGCTCTACGACTCGTTGTCCGCCGGAGAGACGAACCAGCCGTCACGGAGGCCTTGCGCCGCCTTGTCCCCGGAGGACTTAACAGAGTCCGAGTGGTTCTACTTAATGTGTGTCTCTTTCTCTTTTCCTCCTGGTGTGGGGTAAGTTAATAAACAAGTAGTCAACTAATTAATTGATCTAATTTGATACGCAATTAATTGAGTGACTAATTAAGCTTATTTCTACAATATGCATTTAGGTTGATTCAATAGTAACTAATTAAGTGATTTAATTTGATACGCAATTAGTTGAGTAATTAATTAAGCTTATATCTTCAATGCATTTATGTTGATTCAATATTTAATGTTCTTTTCCAAGTAAGATCAGAAGAGAAAGCATTTATATATATGGTATGAGCTTTGTCATTGAGAAGAGAACTCTCTTTCTCTCTTTAAAAATTTAGTTAAATATTTCCTGTAATAGGCACTGAGATATATACGATATTGAGTACACAATTAAATTATTTTGTGTAAAAAGAGAAAGAAAGAAGTAATTATAATGATCAGACTTCTTACTATATCTTTCAGCCTGTACTGTTGTGTACAGGAAATAATGAAAAATGGAGCAGTTGGGGTGTTATAAATGCCTAAACACGAGGAAGCTAATTGTACAAAACAAGTGGATGCAATTTAGCTTGTAATTAATAGTATAGTTAGCATTATAATTGTGAGGCTGCTACAAATTTAATGTAGTTTTCCGAAAACTCACACTTGTTTTTGTTCGTTTCAAGTAAATTTTTTTAGACAATGAGATATTTATGGCATGTTTGTTTAGTTAGAATGGATTTTGGAATAGAATGATCATTTCATTATTTGGTTGGATTTAAAGTATAGAATCAAGATTTTTTTTGAAATCTTAATTCCAATATTTTGTAGAATTCTTAATCCTTCCAAAAACTAAGGAATAATGAGTCTAATTTTTTGTCAATTAGTGTAAAATTCAATTTTCCCTTTATACCCTATTAGGATATCTAAAAGCAAAGATATTTTGGTCCATACAATATTTATTCTATTCTATTACACTAATTCAACCAAATAATAAAATATCATTTTTAGTCCTATTTCAATTCAACTTCGTTACAATTCTCATTTTCTTATTCTATTCCATCAAAGCAAACATGACCTTAGAGTTATAATATGCTATATATATATATAAAAATATATATATAAAGGTTGCCAATCTAGTAGGTATTTTTTTTACCTATATATAGGTTTTTTTTTTTAGTCGTTAGATTATTATGTAATAGTGATTGAATGACTATAATAAAATACATGAAAAGATGTATATAATTAATGTTATTTCTCTTTTTTCTTATTATAATTATTTCTCTTTTTTCTTATTATAAAGAAATATGTATGACAAATTTTCATTAATTAAATTGATATATATATATAGCTAAAAAAAAATACTTTCTAATTGGTGATCAATATAAATATATATATATATATATATATATATGCACACTCACATGCATGCATGCATAGTATTTATACTTCTTTATAATATTGCTGACTCTAGGACAGAAGGTTAGGTGAAAAGCATTGGTGTCTTTCGTTTTCGACAAGATCATAATTTCTTTCTAGGATTCTTTCGACCTTATAAGTTACTAATGAAGAATATCTATAACATGCTTAGACGGATTTGTCTTTTGGACAAAATTCTAAACAGTGGGATCAATCCCAAAGTACTGTTATAGGGAATACATTTGGGTTGTTGGGATTATGATGCGGTGAAATATTCTTACATCGTATAAGCTAAGCTGACGTGGATGTGAAATTTTTTTTTATTATAAACAAACGTGGATCCGAATCTGGCTAGCTATAGATCTCAGAAGCTTCTACTTCGGGAAAAGAGACAACCAAATTTGTGTTCATCGTGATCACATGCATTGCTAGCTACGATAGTGCATCATTGATATAGAGCTTAGATACGTATCATCTCGTACGTAAGTACCTAATCTCTGGAGGTTCTTCCATGGACCTGTCCTATGTGTCCTAGATATATATACCACCTCTTTATTTAGTTCATCACCGATTAATTAGTTTCTCAAGCTTTAGAGATAAGAAAGTTTTTTTTTCCCTTCTTTTTTTTGGATGTTAGGATCTAGTAATTAATAATTTAGATCTACGTATCTTGATAATTTTTTTTGAATTGATAACATTATATTAGTCAGCATCTGCTACATAAATAAACTAAATTCACAAATAATTATGTATCAAAGAACTCCTATTAGCATGATATTTACTTATTTTTGAGTTAGAAACACTAATGGAGTATACACACATATTATATGTGTGTGACTGTGATTTAATGATTACTTTTCTCGATTGATTTCTGGGAGGGGGAAAAGGAAAAATGAAAAATCCCATGGTTAGCCATTACGTTCAATGGATTAATACATACATATAATATATATATATATATATCAAACAAAAAAGTCCTCTTAATTAATTGCTTAAGATTCAATGGGAATCTTACATGAAAAAAGGACAAACATGTATGTCTAGATCATTGATCAGAGCATTAATACATAGTGTAGTTAAAGCTCCATTCTCTATATGCAGTAAGTACATCCGGTTAGACAAACATATTTGTACGGACAGCGGACTTCAAATAGATAGTATAAAATACATATATTATGCATAATACATTGATCAATCTGCTTAATTTAATTATTTCCTATATAATCAGCATATATATATATATATATATATATATATATGCGCGCGTGGATACCAATATATTAAAAGGGTTGAGATCGTTTTGTGTAGGTTACCAGGAAAAGCATACACAAGGAAGCAGCACGTATGGCTCACCGGTGCAAACGAGGTTGACAGCAAAATCTTCTCCAGAGCCATTCTAGCCAAGGTACGTATCATCAATAATAATAATCTCTCCATCTGAACTGCATTTGACAAATTAATCTGATCAATAAATCCAACTATGTATATCTTCTTTGAAAATTGTGCTTCTCTTATAAAAATATATATATTACAGTCAACTAACTCACTTTTCCTCTTTGTTTCTTGGCATGGGGCGCCATTCCACCAGAGTGCTGGTGTACAGGTACGTTATGAATATATATATATATATATATATGGGTTCATATTCAGATTTTTTTTTAAAATTGATAGTAATTTTCTTTTAGTCATTCGCTCATCATCTAGCATCATCAATTATTTTAGTACTTAGAAAAAAATAAAAAAAATAAATAGGAAGTATTTAATCTTGTCGATCTATTATTTTAGACCTGTAAAATAAACTTTAATCGGATAAAATAACACATATGCTATATAGGTTAAAAAATATACTTTACTGTACCTGCCACTTTATTTTATATATATATATATATATATATATATATCGTATACCCGAATATTTTTTTATCACACACATTATTTTGCTCTTATTATTATCGACATATATATATATATATATCTTCTACTAAATTTTGCAGACTGTGGTGTGCATTCCTCTACTGGACGGGGTGGTGGAATTTGGCACGACGGAAAGGGTAAATATAATTGTATCCAAGTTTCCTTTATTGATATTTCTTGGAATTAAATGGAAAAAACTTCACAAAATAAATTGCTAGATATTATTTTCATAATTTTTGTGGGATTTGGTATGGTTATTTAGCTGACAATTAATAGGAGGACTATTGTTTATATGATCAGACAAGATGTGATGTCAATTAATGAACTGTAAGCTAACTTGGGCATAGCTTCAAATGTTTGTAGGTTCGAGAGGACCTTGGGTTTATCCAACACGTAAAGACCTTCTTCGTGGACCACCACCAAATTAATAACCTTCTCCCTCAAAAACCAGCTCTATCCGAGCATTCCACCTCAAACCCCGGCATGTCATCCGACAACCCTCGTTTTCACTCTCCGCCAATGCCCGATGCCATTTATGCCACTGCCACCGCCACCGAACCCCCGGTGGCGGAGGAGGCTAACCAAGATGGCGAGGGTGATGAAGAGGATGAGGATGAGAATATTGATGATCAGGAGGAGGTGGACTCTGACTCCGAAGCCGAGATGGACCGCAACAACGGCCGGTCCATCTCGGCTGATCAAAACACTCCCGCGACTACAGTAGCGGTGGAGCCTAGCGAGTTGATGCAGCTCGACATGTCTGAGGACATAAGGCTAGGCTCCCCGGACGACGGTTCCAACAATTTGGACTCGGACTTTCACTTGCTGGCTGTGAGCGGCCAATCTGATCACAGGGCAGAGTCCACTAAACGGTGGCAGTTCGTACCGGACCCGACAACCAGTAATATTGGCCTTCCGCTACTGCCCTCAGGTACGTACGAAATTGGTGGTTAGTTGTGAATTTTTAACCAAGCGACAATAACAAAAAATATTCGTTGGATTTTATGACACACTCAATATAACCTTTTAGTTTTCATAAATTATAAAAATATTTGATAAATTAATATAAATTTCACCTAATAGTCAAAATTAACAAATAAAATATCAAAACTATTCTCTCTCTAGACTTTAACAAACAATTTTTTTAAAATTATCAAAATATCATTACCTAAATACAATTAACTACAATTTTTTTAAAATTATCAAAATATCATTACCTAAATACAATTAACTAACTAAAAAATAAAAAAGTCTCTTTAAAAGAAATTATATCACCAAATCCTCTTATTCTTAGTCATTTTTTTCTTTCATTTATTGATATTTTTTTCTTTATAAGGAAAAATGTAATTTTGATATTTTATTTGTTAATTTTGACCTAATAAATTATAAGATAAAATTTATATTAATTTATAATATTTTTATAATTTATGAAAACTAAAAAAATATATTAAGTATTTCGTCAAAACCAAGGGACATTTTTGTTATTATCCCTTCTACCAATCCCAACTCACGTAAGTATACATTCTTAATTTATTCTTAAAAATATAATGAATGAATCCCAACTCACGTAAGTATACATTCTTAATATATTCTTAAAAATATAATGAATGCACCGAAATTGTACGCCAAATATGTGCCATTATAATTTAAGCCAAACTATTTGAATTGATGGACCTAAAAACAAAAACCAAAAAAAAAAAGCCTCATATGACTTTTTATTTCAATTTGTCTTTTTATTAAATCAGACCAGGTCAACATTTATAATCAAAATCAAAGTTTGAGTTTATTAAAAAATATATATTTACCTTTTAAAGTCAAATAACATAAATAGAAAAAATAACTACGAAAACTATAAAAAGTGTAAACTATTAAAATAACTAAAAAAGATGAAAGATTAAAAAAATTTACTAAACATGGTGGGTTTTGTTTTGGTGATATTATCCCAAACTTCTTATAACAAATATTACACAATTTTGTAGAAGAAAAAAATTGGTGCTCAAGTCAAAATATTAATCGACGAATAGGGTTTTTTTTTTTTTAATTTTCACGCGAGAATGGGAATTCGGGGGCCCGTTTTTAGGTCAATTTTGTTGATCACATTGATCATCACAAAAATCGAGGGTATCTCTGATAATTGACTAGACATTGATGGAATTGCAGACCATGCCCATGAGCCCCAATTGACTATCACCCACTTTTGTGTACCGACGTATGATATAATCTACGTACGATCTAAGCTTTACTTGCCTGTCTCCTGAAAGTGAGACTTGTAGTTGCCGTGTACATTCATTATGTCCATTGGCCAGTTTCGCCGTACCAGAATTTCTGAACTACCTTCCTTTTTTCTTTTTCTTTTTCTTTTTTTTTTCTTCTGTTTCATTTCCCTATTAAGGACGAACAAAACTATGAAAAGTGCCTTTCAGATTCTCAACATTTAGAAACCCTTTCTGCTTGCTTTGGATTGAGGTGTTTGCCGTTTGGAATGAGAAAAAGAATTTTTTTAAAAAAAAAAAATTGCTGGCTGCAGAGTTTATTGACTGACAAATTTTTAGTACTATATACTATTTCATGTATATATAAGTACATGCTATTCGGCACAAAAATAAAAAATAAAAAATTCTAAATACATTTCTTTTTTTGGTTTTTTTACACCTTCTGATCTCAATATTTAATACGTAGTATCTACTTTATATTAAAATATAAAATAAGATAATAGTATTCACCAGTTAAATAATAAAATTTAGAAAAAAAAAAAAAAAAGAAAAGTATCGCAAAAAAGAATAAATTTAACATTCTTTATTTTTTTTCAAAAAAGAAATTGTAGATGGACAAGCTCCTTTTAAAAAGAATGTACATGCATATCAGCTAGGATACTAACAAAAAAGACAATAAAACCCATATTTTTATATTGCACTAGTTGCCTAGCTAGCTAGCTATATTGTTTTCCCTCATGTACCGAAAGAAAATACTCAAAGAACTACATTATTAGGTTATTTCTCGGCTATGTTTTCAATTATTTTGTACGGAACGGAACCACAGGTCTAGTGGGCTTTGAGCCCCACTCAACTTTATATTTTTTTTTAAAAAATACCTAACTATTTATATGTATTTAGAATTTTAAATTTAAATTATATATAAAAGTTCCCACTCAAAATAGATAAAATATAGAATAGATTCTCAAATAGAAAAAATTTATATATATATATATATATATATTTCTAGTACTCACTAAACTAAAATCCTGGTTACGTAAATGATTATAAATCATGTGTTATTCAGTATTACATAATATTACATGATATATGGCAGTTTGCTAATTATAATTAATAAACTAAATTTTATATAAATTTTATTTAATATGTAATTATAATTACAACAGATTGATAGTATTAATACCATGAAATTATTCTTTTGAACCTCGTGCCAAAATTTCAATACCCTATATGCTTGAAGTTAATTTTGCTTTGACCCACGATATATACTCTATCTTATGAGCCCCAAATATATATATATACGACATTAGTAGTTTTTTTTTTTTTTAAATTTATACGCAGTACCTATTTTGGTTAATAAAAATATAATATTAATGAAATATATCTTTTCACGCATCGCATTGCATTTTAAACGATAAACGATGATCCAACGACTTAAAAAATATAATTATATTTTAATAAAAAATAAATACTTATTATATTCCCAACTATATATATAAAACTATCATCTCATTACTCATTATTAAATTAATTTTATATAACCACTTTTTCTACAGAACTTTTTTTCACATTTATTTTTTTTTTTTTCAGGTACTACTGATCCATTAGAGGACTTAACACAAGATGACACTCACTACTCCGAAACAGTGTCCTCCATCCTCCAAAACCAGCCCAACCTATGGACCGAGTCCTCGTCAGCAGGCTACGTCGCGTACTCCGCCCAATCCGCTTTCGCCAAGTGGACAACCCTTTCCGATCACCACTCCTCCCTCTACGTGTCGGCCGCCTTGGATTCCACGTCGCAGTGGCTCCTCAAGTACATCCTCTTCCGCGTCCCACTCCTCCACACCAAGTACCGCGACGAGAACTCGCCCAAGTGCGGCGGCGGGGGCGGCGGCGCCGCTTCCCGGCCGTTCCGGAAGGGTGGGACCCACCAGGACGAGATGAGCGGCAACCACGTCATGGCGGAGCGGCGCCGCAGGGAGAAGCTGAACGAGAGGTTCATCATACTGAGGTCGCTGGTGCCCTTCGTCACCAAGATGGACAAGGCCTCCATATTAGGGGACACCATCGAGTACGTCAAGCAGTTGAGGAAGAAGATCCAGGATCTCGAGGCGCGCGACGTCGTGATGGAGCTCGATCAACGGTCCCCCGCCAAACACGGTGGGGTCCAGCAGAGGGCCAGCAGCACCGGGTCCTTGAAAGAGCAGCGGAGCGGGCTGACTACCGAGGATCGGATCCGGGTCGATCCGACCGGGTCGGACAGGAGGAAGTTGAGGATTGTGGAGGGTAGCTGCGGTGCAGCCAAGCCGAGGACGGTGGAATTGTCTCGGTCATCATTACCGGTTCCGCAGCCACTGCCGCCTCCTTCGTCTCCGACAACATCATCGTCATCGGCGGAGACGTCGGTACAAGTGTCGATCATAGAGAACGACGGGTTGTTGGAGCTCCAGTGCCCGTATAGAGAAGGGTTATTGCTTGCAGTCATGCAAATGTTAAAAGAGCTCCGGATTGAGACCACAACGGTTCAGTCTTCATTGAGTAATGGGTTCTTTGGGGCTCAATTGAGGGCCAAGGTATAGTTTTTTAAAATATGTTTGTTTTCTTTGTTTTTTTTTAAATAAATATTTTAGGATAAGTTTATTTATGCTGATTTTATTGCAACTTGTTTAATTTTCAGGTAAAGGAAAATGAGATTGGAAAGAAGGCAAGCATTGTGGAGGTGAAGAGGGCAATAAATCAAATCATACCCCATAACGACGATTGAGCGAATGTGCGCTTAGATATGTAGATATAGATATAATGACATGGGCACTCCAAGCAGCTAAACTAGTTATATGTAGAAATTTTAGTATATTTGTTCTCATATTGGTTGTAATTTGTGGCTGTCATTTCCCCCAATAACCCTAGGAGAATCTAACAATGTGAATAATTGTATGTCACTGACATTCAACATACAGTTTGACAAATGTAAAATCAAACCGGCCGTTTTTAAGCAGAAAATAACAAATTTTGATCAGATACTGATTATATATGGCTTGTATTTCCAGCAATTTTAGCCAAATAGTATTAAGTGGATAATGATATATGACAACCACAACATGAATTCCATGTCATGCATAGATTTGAAAATGGACGAAGTTCCAACAAAATTGTTTATATATATATATTCTCATTAGAGAGATGAGCTTAATTACACTAGTTATCAGTTTTCAAATGGTTTTATTATATCAAGTAAGAATATTGTTTTTTTTTTTCTTTTATTACATGGTTATATGTTAACTTTTTTTTTTTATGGAATTAAATAGGTGCTTAGCTTTTCTCATGTTGTCTAGCTAGGTACGAATCTCTATATATATACCCTGCTATTTTCATGTTTCCTTTTATGTGCTTATAAATAAACCTTTAGCTACATTGTTTCTTTCTCTTGGGAATGAGGGCACATGATTGTTAAGCGGCAACCAAGAGAAAGAAATGAAAATGTTAGACATGTCTATATACTCACCTATAGTAGTTTCAAGAAAGTGCTAAATAGCCACACTATATAAGCTAATTAATCAGCTTTATTTTTCTTTCCCTTTCTTTACATGTTGAGCAATTTATCTAGAGAAAAAGAATTAATGAATATCATTGCAGAAAGAGAAAATAAAAATGATGATCATTTTTGCTTAAAGACTAGCCAGAACTGGGATTCTATGGAGAGTATGTTACTGGTAAGGTAGATCAAGTAAGTTCTTCTCCCATGTCTTGCACGTAATGTTTTCTCTATTCTAGTTGTTTTTGTCAAATTAGTCTGAGAAATATTATTGACTGCCAGTAATTTAGTTGTTTTCAATGTTGATCCTGAGTTAATTTGTTTCCTGACTATTGTCGTAAGATTCACTGCCAGTAGTTTAGTTGTTTTTAATGTTGAGTTAATTTGTTTCTTGACTCTAGTCGTAATATTAAAGATACAAGTTTGTTCCATGCTATTTCAATTTTAATTTGTGCCTTATCTTTTGCCAACTGCCTTTTTCTCTCTTGTCCTTCAAAATTGCTATCAGTATTATCTTTTTTTTTTTTTTTGGTCATATTATTTTGGATAGATGATCCTACCAATCCCTAACTATGGTAAAGGCTCGAATATATATATATATATATATATATATATAGAGGCTACCAATTCAATAGGTATTTTATTCCCTATATAGGTATTTTTTTCTAGCCGTTAGATCATCATCTAATAGTAATCTAATGACTATAATGACGTGCATAAAAAGATATACAAAATTAATGTTATTTCTGTCTCTTACTTTTTAATATAAAAAAATATGCATGATAAATTTTAATTGGCCAAAACAATACAGTAAAAAAAATACCTACTGGATTGGTGCCCATATATATAATTAATCGAATTATATTTATCTCATTGAATGTATCTCATTCTTACTAGATTTCTTAATTGTTTTCAGAAAAATTAATGATTTTGCTCTCTGACATTTACCATCAGTATAAATTTGTCATCTCATTTTTTACTTTGTATTTAAGTGCCTCTGTATAACAAATTTATTCACTTTTGATTTAATATTTAAGTGCCTCTACAATAGCAAAGTTTTTCTTCTTTTGCCCCTTCACTTTTGACTTAGTATTTAAATGTCCCTTAAAATGGTAAAATTGTTATTCTTTTACCCACTCAACTCTAACACTATTAGAAAATTATTAATAGACAATAGCCAAATAATCATATTTCTTTTAAAATAGCTAATAACTATTCCATTTTTTTTATATTAAACATTTTCAAAGAGCTAGTTTTTATGATTAAATAAATAAAATAAACGAAAAGAGGTAAAAGAAAAATATTTTTTTATGGCTATATACGTATATGTAAAATAAAAAAAATAGACATTAATTCATTAGTACCAAAATATTTTTAGAAGTTATGTAAAAAATGCATATTTTCATATCTTTTAAAATATTTTGACACTAATGTATTAATGTAAAAATTGCTCTATATTATTTATTTTTTATTTAACATATACATATATAACCATTAAAAAAATTATTTTTTTTTTACCTCTTTTTGTTTATTTTATTTATTTAATCATAAAAACTAGCTCTTTGGAAATGTCTAATATAAAGAAATAATAAAAGATATTTATTAGCTATTTAAAAAGTAAAATGATTATTTAGTTATTGTCTATTAACAATTTTCTAACGGTGTTAGAGTTGAAGAGGTAAAAGAATAACAAATTTACCATTTTATATGATATTTGAATAATAAGTTAATAGTAAGGGGTGCAAAAGAAGAACAACTATTGTAAGAACACTTGAATATTAAGTCAAAAGTGTGAAGGGCACTTGAATATTAATTTTAAAAATGAGAAGGTTAAAGAAAAATAACTTTATCATTATAGGAGCACTTAAATACAAAATCAAAAGTGGAAGAACAAATTCATACTAACGACAAATGTGAGCAAAATAACAAATCTTTTTTATTTTCGTGTCAAAAGATTATAAATATATAATCTATTTATTAAATGGATCACACGTATCATATTATTAATATATTAATCATGTCACTTTGTAATTCTCCCAGTCGTCCAAAACACAATTCGATACAATTGTCACCCTTTGTTAACATACCACGCAACTACAATTGATTAAATGCTTAGATATGTAGACAGATATACTGACTTGGGCATTCCAAGCGGCTAAACAAGTTGTGTGTAGAAGCTTTAGTTTATTGTTCTCGTGTGCATGGTTGAGAACTTAAGATTGTGGGCAGTCCCCCAACACCGGGATAATCTAACACAGGTTATAATTGCGCGTCATTATCATTCATCCAAAAGTTTGACAAACGTAAAACCAAAATGGTTAATGTGAATCCCAAAATCAACAAAAAATAGTCTTAGAAAAAACAACGAATAAAAGCTGTAAAAATTGGTGATTTATCCGTACGTTTTGTAAAATGTAAAGCATGGTGCGTACATTTTGTAAATTTTGGACTTAGCCAGTCACTTGTCAATAATAGGCGGTACAATGATAAATAAGGTTGTTTGGATTAAAAAGGCAGCAATATTCATCATAGGATATCAATTTCCCCAAATGTGACACTAGTACACCGTGTGTACTGATCCGAAAAGTCACAATTAAAATTACAGAAAAGTCACATTTTTGGATATTATTTTACAATTATCTCAAATTATAATTCTAATGGATTTAGCAAAAATTAAAGTTTTCAATGGAATTAACTTCAATCTAGGTTTTTTGTGATGTAGTGAAACTTTAAATGATTTGAGTCAATATAAGATTTTGTTTCAATGGACTATTGATGATAATTTTAAATGGAGATCTTGATACACTAACGAAGAAATTATTCTCCGATGGAGATTCTCTTAAACCACTTGATAAAAAAGTTAAACATACAAAGATGATATAGTAAAATAATAGTTGGGACAGAATGGTTAATGAAAAATTGACTCTGTTTCTCTACATCCCTACCTCTAAGGGTCCTCTTTTTATCCATAACCTTGTCTTTTGTTTCGACCATTCTCACCATTTTTATTCCCGTATCTATTCAAATAAATGTTTATTTCAATAATTCTAGTTTTTTTCATTCCAATTACTCTTTCAAATTGGTATTTATTTCAACAATTCAACTTTTTCATTTGAATGACACTCTTTAAAGTTATCATGTAATGGATTTTTTTAAAGAGAATACATATGTCCTTTGTTTTTGAATAATACATTCCAATATCTCTTATTTAAATTATAATTCATTCTGTATCAATTACATTTCATTCCGGCTCAAATATCTCTTATTCCTTGTTTTTAAACGGTATATTCTAATATTTTCTATTTAAATTATAATCCATTCTATATCATTAGGTTTCATTGTCGCTCAAATATCTCTTTTTCCCGTTATAACTCATTCTATTATATACGCCAAACCAAATCCAGGACTCATTACAGCTTCTTTGGAGAAACTTTTGCCGGAGTATGGACGATGATTATGATTGCCACGACATGAATTCCTTTCGATCTTTAAAAGCTTTAGAACCATCCAGAGAACCATCTAACAAATTTCACATGGCTTTTAAACATGAGCAAAATCGACCACAATTTACACCATAAACCTCTAGATCAGCATGAGAAGCAAGAAAAGCTACGAACTAATGAAATATGCACTTGAAACAAGGTTTGTATAAAACACCATAATTATAAATCTGACAGAATTCAAAGCCCTCTCCAATTCCACCCATTCTAACGATCTGCTGGAAAGTATTTCTTGATTCGACTGGCACATCTCGCATGTGAAAATTCTCAACTCGGTCAATTGATTCCTCATTGTTGGTAAAAATAGATTAATACTAGAATTGTATAAATTGAACCACCAACAGACCGGCAAATTTTCACGGAAATTTGCGTGCGGGTACCAGGAGAGAATCCTTAATACAACATTTCTTCGACTATTCGGTCACTCATCTTTTCCAAGTCTTCTTGGGACAACAAGGTTTTCCTACCGCTGCCACCAGCCTTATCATATGGTTGAGCCATTTTTCGAAGGAACTGCAGTCAGAGAAAAGATGGTTAGTAGATTAGACACTAGTCTTAGGATTTGATTCACATGCATCTTAACTATTTTATTTAACACCCCTAAACCCATTGCCCCCATTCATACATGCAGAGAAGCAAGAAGGTGAAATATAAAAGGCTGTCATTATTGTCATTTGTTAAGCACAACAGAGTTTGTGAAAAAGCAAGAATGATGCAGATGAGACTATCATTAAGAGTTGAGTAGATATGGGCTCCACAGCCTGCATATCCAGACAAAACAGACATATGAAGAGCCATGAGTTTAGTAAAAACAACCTCACGTGCTATATGAAGAGCCATGTCTGTGCTCAAATTCAGGTGCGCATCACGTAAGTGCGAGAGTATCCATCCAGGCAATTTTGAGCGCTTATCATGACGGCTATACCTGAAACAGTTAAGCAGCCCAGTAATGAGATACATTCAATGCTAAAGCTGTCTGACCTGCATCTAATTTTTCCAAAGTACCTCTTGCTAAATATGAGAAAATAAGAGAGAAGATGCAATGCGAACGTAGCGCTATCTGTACATGAAATTTTATTTTGGAAACTGAATTCAATAGTTTGTTTCCACCTTTCAAACATGTATTGTAAAACTTTCAATATTTAACTGTGTGCTGAGCTATTTTAGTGCTAAAATCGCAAAGTTATTCAGTTCATTAATTGCTTGCTGAGAGAAAAGCAGCTAACATCACAGCAGCATAAACAGCTTAATCATAAACAGAACATTTAGAATCAATTCAAACAACTTTAATCACACCTACAGCAAAAACAAAACAAATAACATAACTTTAATCACACTGATTCATTTTACTTAAGCTTGACTAGAAGTTTCAATAGTCAATACACGAATCAGAAAATTTAACAAGAAAAGAAGTATAAGATTACAAACCTTTTGTCAGCAAAAATCATCATACCATAATCAGCCTTTGAGCGGATAACTCGGCCCACACATTGAGCAGCCTGCCTCTGTTCACGTTTAATTCCCAGGAATGAAACGAGTTATATAAAACATACGAAAATCAAAAAATCCAAAGAAGTAAACTCAAAAGGCAATGGAACATACCAAGGCATCAAAAGTCAGAAAATCCCCTTCCTTTATTTGAAAGGTATCCCTTAAATATTCCAACCGTGCAAGCAAAATCCTAGAATACAACATTCCCACAAGCCAAGTTAATCAACAGAAAGAAACACAAATCTTTCCCAAAAGAATAAAGATTTTTCTTTTTTTCCAAATTCCGCCGTGAACGAAAACAGAACTACTGAGACTTCATACAATCACTTACTTGCTAAGTGTATATTGGAAAGGAACACCAAACATGATCACAAGTCGTCCATAATGGCGATCAAAGTCTATTCCTTCAGCTACTTTTCCCCTGAGACAGTGAATAAATGTTTCATGGCTAAGTAGTAAATATAAGGAGTAAATCCCTAAAGAATTCTCTACTGAGTCCTGCTTTACCCCAAAAATCCTAGTAACATATTAAACCAAATGATATACACATCACGGTATTAATAGAATCAAACATTTCTGATTTTGAATGTAATGCTGAGAGCACCAAATGATGTTTAACAGCTCAAGAGCAACGGTCAAAAAGAAGTATTACTAAAGATATGTCAAATGATAAAATGTCATCAAAGAAAAAAAAAATACAAACTAGACCCAGCAACATCCTAAAGCAATTTGGAGATTACTTAACTGGCATAACAGAAAAGGATGACCTTATGTTGAATGATTAGATACCTTGCAACAGAAAAGAAGACAGCCCCTCTCCCACAGTCACAAGCCTTGCGATAGTTGTCAAGGGCCAAAGTAGTCTCTACTACATCTTGGGTTTCAATGAAGACAAGCTTATGTTGCATTATTTCCTATGATATAAAAGAGCATTAAAGACCTACTGAGACAACTAATTTCCCAGAAAATCTAAATCAGACAAGAAAAGGGAGAGGGAGAGGGAGAGAGAGAGAGAGAGAATCAAATGTAAAAACCAAGGAAAAATGAGACACACAGCCTAGAGACATGATTAGTGCAGTCACCTTTAGAATGCCAGTTTCGTTCCAGCTATTGACTATTCCATCCATATAAGAGTAACTGACAAAAAAGCATACAATCCCATCTGGAACAACAGATACCATCTCCAGCAAGAGCCTCCCATAATTTCTTACTACACCTAGGTCGCTTCTCATATCAAATTTGGTGCTTACTGGAAGCTGATCACTGATATAATAAACCACAATATCCAGCGCAGAGTACATAAGTAAAATAATTCATGACTAAATGGATTTGAAGTCTCTCAAAGTCAAAAGGCATGAGGAAGAGAGTATGGTCAATATTATGAACAAATGAAGAAGAGACATACTTTTAAAGAAAACTCTAACAAAATGTATAGAAAATTCTGTTTTATTGAATCTTATACCTTCCACGGGTGAGAACCATTGGGCATATGCAATCTCTTGTCAAAGACATTGTAAAACTTCGACTGACAACCGGATTGAAATTGAGAAGACGGGGGTAGAGATCAATTGGGCTCAGGGTTCCAGATGTAATCACTACAGACTGAAATCTCTCAAATACAGGCTTTATTGCAAGAGAAGCATCATGACAGCTGAGCTGGAAAGTTAAAGTATGGAAACACACATCATGAACAAATGATATACACAAAGTGCAGAGAAGTAAATTTTGTGGAATAATTACAATATAAATCTAATCCATCAACCACAAAATATAAACAAGTATATTAGACATTAATAATGGCATCTAGACACATGTCATGCACACGCAGGAAAACAGGCGATAGAAAGAAGTTATTAAACAATACCCTATACTTGGTTATACAAAAGGGAGAAATGAATGTGGATGACAACATCAAATAATTTATCACACCAATTGGAATTCAAGATAAGTCTTTAAAAAAAATAATTAAAAAAATTTTTTAAAAAAGTTGAAAAATGTACTAGAGATGTTTCAAATAACATGTGTGTTTTTCATAGGACTTCCACTGACCAAATCAACCCATATACTTTCCATTGTCCATAAAAATGAAATATTCAAACAGATCCTCACGCATGTAAATAAAAACAAAAACAGAAACAAAACCAACCTGCAAAACAGGATCAGGAATATGGGGCATTCTCTCATCAAAAGGTTCAATTATGATTGAAAAACCACGTGTATAAGTCCCCACAAGCGTTGCAAAGTCGCATATTGTTTGGATGTGTAAGAACTCATCTGTATCAGTAATTTCTAATGTCAACATGAGTGAGTGTAGGCGATCATAGCAAAACTTCAGTGTTTTTTGGTCAATTCCAGCATGTGTATTAATAGAGGCAACAAAACCAATAGGACCCTCTTTCTCCACATTCTCAGTCTCCAAACGCCCTTCCAGATATTGGACCAGTCTACGCAGAACATGCAGGAAATGCTCTGCTCTGCGAATATTACCAGGCACGGCCTCTTTAAGAATATCATCTGGTAGGGCTGGGTTTGCAAGCCAAGTATCTGAGACTGAATAAAGGAAGGAAGTAAAGCTTATAAGAACTGATGGAAAAGTCGAACAACAATTTTATCATTCAAATTGAAACACTGAGATGGGCATTCAACATACTGGGAAGATTTCCTCTTTGTGCCAAACCATCAACAAGCCGATTGTATTCTGCACGCAGTCTACCAGCATCAGTGGCCTTGAACCTACCTACCATATCAAGCAAACAAAAGATAATCCGAGTTAAAGATTACTCAGAAAAACATGTCTCTAGTCACAAAAAATCTTGGTCAACAATTGATGAGCAGATAACGAGGAAATGCAAATAGGATTACCAAGTCACCAGAATATGCCTCACAATTATTCATCATGTTTGACACTTCAGTACAAATAAAAGACTAAATCCTATACACAAGCCAGGCTTTTATTGCAGGGCGACATATAAAAGAAGAGATATTAGACAAATCAAAAGAAAAAGTCATTCCCTGACATCTCTATAGTAAGCATATCTACCGCTCAGAAACAAGAAATCAGAAGGTGGCACCTACCTGTCAATCTCCTGACGCATCTTATTGAGATTCCTTCTTGCCCCTTCAAGTGTCTGCCTCCTCACACTAACACTAAGCGCTTCAATACACACATTGTCTATGTTGTGAGCCTCATCAAACACCACAACAGATTCCTTCTGCATTTCCTTGGAGATAATCCCAGCCACTTTCGGATCAAGCAGATACTGATAACTATAAACAACCACATTGGCAAACTGCACCATATGCCGTGCCAAGAAGTAGGGGCACCACCCTTTCTCCTTCCCAAATGCCCTCAAATCCTTCCAAATTTTCAAACACAATTCAGAAACCAACTAAGTCCCAAATTCCAACCTTAAGTAAGTCCCAAATTCCAACCTTTCTCATTCAAAACAATACAAATAAGAATCAAAATCACCAATTAAGGCCTTAACAAATCCAAATTGCATCTCTCCACAAAACCCAAAAACGAAAACTAAGATCTCGAATACCTGCAGGGTGTAAACCCCGGGGGGCAAAACCGCAGCGGGGCCGGCCCGCTCGAACTGCTCGAAGAACTCGCAAGTGGGCACGTCCGGGTTCTCGGCGGCCAATGCCCGAACCCAAGTGGCGGTGAGCTTGCGGCAGGCGGCGTCGACGGAGTCCCGATTCTCTTTGGCGATGACGCGGGGGTTAACACAGAGGTTCTTGCGGGAGGAGAGGCCGAGGGCGAGGATCCTGGCCTGGGGGCCGAGGTGGCGGAGCTGGTAGTCGTGGAGGAGCTTGAGCTCGGCAAGGGTCTTCTCCATCTCGTGAACGGTTCGGGTACAGTAGATGAGCTTGAGAGGGGTTTTGGGGTTGGAGAGGGTGTAGCTGGTGATGAGGGAGAGGAGGGCGATGGTCTTGCCCGTCCCAGTCGGCATCTCCAGGAGGCAGTGGCCCTTGGCGTCCAGGGCTCGCTTCAGTTCAAGCATGTAAGCGTACTGTTCCGGGTAGATGTTGTCGTACGGGAAGTACACCGTCACGTCCTCAATCTGGAACTTCATGGTCGTTTCTTCCCTTCTCTTCCAGTTGTGAGGTTTTTCTTTTCTCAGGGTTTTGCCTCTTAGGGGGTTTTTGTATTTTGAATCTTTGATTTGTGAGGCCTGATCCTGGTTGCGTTTGCTGTGCCCCCATACCGCCATTAAAACGTTGAAATAACTAGAAAGAACGACATGCCGTTTCTTTAAAAAGTTCACTCTCGCTCGTTTGTCTATTGCTTTTTTGTAAAAAGAAAAGAAAAGGGAGAAAAAAAAAATTCTTTTACACTTTTTTGGCAGGAAGGAAAGAGAAATATTTTTATTTTTCTAACGTTGTTTGTTGTTAGTTTTTTGTTATGTATGATTGAAAGAAAGAAAATACTAATGTAGTAAAATTAAAATTTATTCACTTTAAATATATTAGTTTATTTAGAAATTAAGGACGAGAGTATATACATTTTCTCTCCAATCTGGAGAAGATACCCAAAATTTCTTTTTCTTTTTCCATGCCTTTCTTTCATTTCCTCTCTCTTCAAACACCCATTTTTTTTAATTTATTTTGTGTCTGTCCTTTTCTTTCCTTCCATTTTTCCCCTGTATCAAACTTAACTTAGAGATGTTATTTGATGTCTTAAGTTTTTGCCGTTCAGTTTGAAAACGACATTCAGAGTATATTCAGTCTTTCTAGTATAAACGACTGGCCGTTTATTAGTGACAATATATGCTGCCAAAAACAGAACGAAGGAAGGCGTCTTATCACTGTTTGTTCTTCAAACTTTGTTGTCTTTCTCCTTCCAACGACTCAATACAGAAAATGACATGTCGTAAGTATCTTAAGCTGATAAGTCGCACGTCGTTCGCTTAAGTAAGTTAACTTTGTTTCTCCGAAGGAACGAAAGTGATCATGTTCCACTACTGCCACTCAAGTGCTCCTCTTTTACTGCACACTCTATTTTATTCACAGCAGAGAAGAAGTGAAGGATGACAGAAGGCAGAAATTCAATAATTTTAACGGACGGAAAAATATGACCATTGTGAATATTCTTTACAAGTCATTTTGACAGCTTCATTTACACTTCGGCTAAAATTTTCAGACTCATCGCCTCAATACGCCGAAGACTTAAAGAATACAGGTACATGTAGGTAATGAGTGCTAACTTCTTCATAACAAACATGCTGCTCACGGTACTATTGATGCATTCCAAACTCAAAATGTATGAGACAAGTCCCAATCCACAATGACGGTCATGCTCATTCTTCTGTTTGTGTGTTGAATGCTAAGCCCTTGATCACATGTCGACATTGGAACCTATCACAAGAAGAGACCAAAGATTACTACTTAACTTCAGAAAGCAAAGCCATAAAATGTGATTAAACACAAACATAAGTGCAAACAGTGGTTTTCCAAGTTTACCGCATTAAGGATGCAGAGAACTATTGACTGTTCTTGATAAAATTTCTAAGAGAGTGAGAAAGTTGTAAACCTTTCATGGGATCTGACAAAAATCTAATACACGAGATCAATCATTTTGAGTGTCGTGGAACAAATAATTAAAAAGGATCATTCTAAAATATTAGAAGCCACTCGTATGTCGTACCAGATTAATTCAGTTGGAGTGGACTCAGTGAGGCCACAAGTATGAGGCTCTAGATCAATGGCATTCATTTCTTTAGAAACTTGAGTTCTACATTTAAACCGCACTCTGAACGGCACAATCTGCAAGAAAAAGAATAGATTTGAATGATGTCATAGGGTCATATGGAAGCCTAAACTGCACGCAATACATAAAGCTTCGGTGTGAAAAAACACCAGCGGGCAGCAATAACGCAGATAGTCTTAGAAAATAAAATGATAAACACCCATTTGTTTGTGATTTTCAGTTCTCCATTAAGACATACGGATGTTCACTTGAAAGTGGGAAAAATGAAAGCACAATGCAAGTGTGTGAAATGAGAAACAAAGTCATACTGCCTAAAGCATTTAGTCAACACTAGATAAATCCATTAATCCAACTTCCCTTGTTTCACTTCTTTTACAACTTAAAAGGAATGAAAATGGCCCAACTCTAGTTTGCACAACAAAGACCTTACAAACCCACCAATGTTAACAAAAAGAGGCGTATCCTTGGGACAAGAAAAAGATGATAATGCATGTCACATTTGCGTAATCTTTGTCATCACCTTTTTGCTGTATCTGAAATCACGTTTGGGGAGAAAATGAAGGGGAAGATTCAATGAAGAAGGAGCTTTAACCAATAAAAACAGCTTAGAAATGCCTGAGAAAGTCAATTAAAACCAAACAAAAATTAACAATCCTTCTATCACATAAGTTAGTGAAAGGGACAAAAGAGTTAGAGATAAAGGGAAATCAAAACTTTCTTCACGGCGTTCTTAGCTAACTACCTGGATAAGTACCAGATCCAGCACCCTTTGAGATCAATGCCCGAATAGCCTGTAAAATGGAAAAAATGCTCATCAATGGATCATAGGAACACAAACAAATTACAAACTTTAAGGAGCAAGAAAATCTATCCGTTAGAACCTTTTTCGACAGCGCTTCTGCTGCTCTGCTTTTGGCGAAATCAGGAGCGCCAAGGGATGCAGACTTGCCATTTGAAAAGGAAAACTCGTAAACATGTTGAGGTCGAATTGGACTAGCTCCAAGGACCAAAATGGCTCCCTCAATGTTGGGAACTTCACTGATCATCAGCTTAAGCGCAGTTTGGAATTCAGATATCGAGCGCATCAACTTCTGGAATCGCCTAATTCCATGTTTTACCTCCCTCATTTCACTAGCATGCTTTCTTCGCAACGACGCATTCCCTTGAATTTGTGCAATTTCAGTCTCCTAACAACGGTTAAAAGCACAATTCTTCAAAATTCAAAACCAAACAATGAAATCGAACTTCACCGAAAAATCTCTCGGCTCAAAAATTATACCAATTCATTGTACTTTGCACACAGCGTTTCGAATTCGAAACTCATATCCTGCAAAACGCTACATTAAAAAGTTCAAGCGACATTAGAAATCTAAAAGAAACCGCGAAATTTCCCCTTTTTTTTTATATCCTTTCCCTACTTTCTGAGCAACCAAACAGGTCGAATCAGCAAAATTTGGATCATTTAGGTCGTATGTTCCTCTACTTTCTGAGAAACCAAACAGGTTTTGGAGGGGAAAACTTACGAGGGGATTTGTTGATGCATGTAAAGTACAAAACCGGAGACGTCGTTAATGGCATGGAAGATGATTGAGCCGTCGAGAGAGTCTGCAGTGGTCTCGATCTCGGCGCAGTTCGTTCCCGGCTCCGAGCTTCCCTGGCCCTTCTCCTCCATGGGCATGGCCTTCAGTTTCATTTTCATTTTAGGTTTGGTTACAGAGACGACTTAGTAATGTCTTCGTTTAAATTTGGTAGTCTGGGCGGGCAAAATTGGGCTAAACAGGGCCCAATGAGCCTACCAACTTAAACGAATTAAAACAAAATAAATAAATAGATAAATAAATATTCAACTTAATTTATTAAATTAAGCTTTAAAAAAAAAATCACAACTATCAATCATTTTTAGAGGAAAAAAAAAAGAATTTCTTCATACTAAAAATTTAACAATACAATTAAGAAAAGACAAAATAACCTAACTAAGATACCCTTCAATTAAAGTAACATAAACTAACAATTTCATTGGTATAACCCAAACTTAAGTACCCTTAAAAATTAAACTAACCTAACCAAAAATATAATCAATAAATTATAACCAACAAATTTCCAACCCAGACTAATATTTTTTATTAAAAAAAGGGAGAAATTATGGTTTATGTTCATTTCTTTTAAAAAAAAAATAGTATTTGTAAATGGCCCCCTTTACTTATGGGGAATTAGATTTAGTGTCCTTTTTTCTACTCTTTGTTTTAATAAATGTTCTTTTTCTCTTTCTATAACTAAATATCTGAATATATATATATTTTTTTTTTTACTTGATAAATCTATTTATGTGCTTTGTAAATGTTCTTTTTATCTTTCTATAACTAAATATTTGAATATATATATATATATATATATATATATTTATACTTGATAAATCTATTTATGTATATCCGAGCCTTAGTTTAATAATTGAGTACACTATCTTTTCTATTGAATATATCATATTTTATAATTAATATATCCACTGATATATTTTTTTGCCGCGTATTTGAAAAACGGACAATTATTTAAAATGAGCTTCAAAGTCGATCATTTTACTATAAGCCTCTAATTTGTAGCTTAATGACCATTTTTTTCTATTGTCCTTACGATTATAATTGGAAATCACTATTAAGTACTACATTTGTTTTTCTCTTGGTATATCAAGTTATTTACTTGGTATATTTTCAGATATACCATATTGTGATCTTAATTAAATATGTTTTTGTCGTATATCTTTTTAATGAAATTAGTATATATAATCAAGTTTTTATGAATATATATATACATATATTTTGCAAATTGAGTTTGGCAATTGCTGGTCGTAGTAAATTTATTTATAAGCTTAATATATCTAACTCCAAAAACAATACATTATAATAGTGAAATTGATATAGATAGAAAAATATTGAGTAACATACATAGATATACCATGAAAAAACAGAGATATACTATTAAAGGGCGATTTTCCATTTATGGCAGCAAAGTATATTTTATGCAATTTCATGAACTTGTAAACATCAAAAAGAGTTTAAAAATCTCTTAACTAACTAATAAATAATAATTTATAGAAAATGATAGGTTTTGATGAGTGGTAATAGTTAATAACACAATAAGTGATTTATATGAAAACATTACCGAGTATATACATATATATACTAAGAGAAAAAAAAAATATTGAAATGTAATACTTAAGGATATTTCTCGTTAATGACTGTAAAATTCATTTTCTAATAGTACATGAACTCATGAAATTAAAAAAAAAGAAGTTAGTTTAAAAACCTTTAAATAGCAAATAAATACTAATTCATTAAAATTATGTTTTAATGAGAGTAACTTTAGTATTTACTTTTAATTAGTGTATAATTAGGTAATTTAACTATAACTTTAGAATTGTGGTCATTTATTGTTTTTTGGTCTAAAATGGACATATGCTTATTCAATCATAAAAAAGAAAAAAAAAACATTTTCCAATCCACAATTCACCCCAAAACTATTAACAAACCAAACCCAAAATTCCAAGAACCAAAAAAAAAAAATTAAACCAATTCATATTACAATGCTAATTCAAAGGAAAATAGTAAACATTTAGACAAATTATCTTAAGAAAATAACTTGAATGATGTGATAACTAAAATCGTAAATAATGAGTGTTTCATACACTAAATATTGACAAACATAATTTGCCAATATATGCAGCGCTGCTCTAGTTCCAAATACCTACACCTAACATGTTCATAAATCTCGAGACATTTTCCTCTCTAAAAAAAAAAAAAAAAAAAACTTTAGACATTTACAAATCAAAATCACAGAAGCAAAAATATTTCTCACATATCATAAATCTAAATATTCCACTATCACTAATAACTTTATCTTTAAACATATGCACCAAATGTTTAAAAAAAAAAAGATTAACCTCAAAAAAAAAGAAAAATTCATAAATCGAAATATTCCAAATTCAACACTTTAAACATATTCACCAAATATTTTAAACAAAAAGAAAAAAAAAACATACTAACCTAAAAAAATACAAATAAAAATAAATAAATAAATATGGTAAAATCCAATGCAGAGTTGGTCCAGAGGAGGACGGCGAGATTGGGAGTGGAGAGCGATCAGATATGAAAACAGAGGGAGAGAGAGAGAGAATGATACCTTGAAAGAGGACGGGGATGGCTCAACGGCAAGGCTCCTGTTAGAGAAATATAGAGCTGTATGAAAAATACACAACTAGAAAAATCAAAATTCACGATAGAGGAAGAAAAACAAGCAATACGTGACAACAAAATGTTTAAGACTTTAAAATTGTCACGACCCAAAATTCGGGCCAGTGGTAGAAGGGGAATTTCAGCAAAGTGGGAAATTTCTTGATTTATTTGAAAAGTATCAAAAGTTCTAGTTTTTATAAAACGATCCATTTAAATAAAATAATTGAAATTTCACCATTAAACATAGACTGAATAATAATTAAAAATTACAAAGTCACATAAAAGCCCAAGCATCACCATTATCCACAATAAAAGTCAAATACCAGAATGGCATACATAAATTCATAAACAAAATAGAAAGCAGTAATCTTGGTTCAATGCTAATACAAAAAACCCAAATAGTCCAAAGACTGTGACAACAAACTCTTAGCATTACCAAGAGATAAACTGCAATCCAGATGACCTCTTACTCCTCTTGATCACCAAGATCGCACTGGACACTACCTGAGGAAGAAAATAAGGGGAGTAAGCATAAAATGCCTAGTAAGAAAAATAATTACCCAGCCAAAAATATTTTAGTGATGGAGAATTCCTGCATGGTTAGTTTAGTCCAAAATATACATATATATATAATCCAAACCGGAAATTCATATATATAAATATATATATATATATATATAAGCAGTGTAATCAAAACCATTCAATTCATATGTATATGACACAAATCAACTCATACTCATGAGCTCTCATCCTTTCATCTGTGGAAACCCAGGATGATAGCATTAAGTATGCCTAACAGCCTGCCTGATACCTAAGCCCATGTCCGGAGGGGACACCCATGTGTAGCCTACCAAATTTGGAGGGGCAACCGAATTGCCTATGCCTCACAAATGGGGAGGTAATCAAAAGTAAGAAAACCCTGCGCGAGTTTACGGATTCTCACCGATGGTGGGGCATGCAGCGCCATATTGTAAACCCATGATGCTAACATGGTGCTCAGGTATGATCCTATGATACGTGCAATACAGAACTGAAGTGTGAAAATAATCGTGCTCGGGTTTTTCGGTAAAATCAGCATACTAGGTTTTTATAGAAAAACGGGCAACATAACACCTTATTTTTAATATACCCAAAATAACCTACACTTAAAAAATTCCCAGAGCAATACAATACGTATACATCATACAATCAATTCCTATCACAAATGTTCAAGAAAACCAAAAATCACATTTGTTCTCATATGTTACAGAAAATAAGTTTTATTCAAAAACGATATAAAACAGAGGTAATTGAGTCCCTACCTCGCTCGAATAGCAATACAACGCTATTGAATCCTCAAGGTGTCGTTGACGATCGCCCGGAGGGTCGGGAACCAATTCCAAGCCCTCGATCGTCCTCTTGCGAAAAACCAACTTCTCAACGGAGCTTCAATTCCACAAATGGGCCTCTTTGTTGAATTCCTAGTACCCAAAATAGCTAGATTAGATATATAACTTGTCCAATTCGGGTCCGCATCCACACAGGACCGGTGGCACGCAAAATGAGGTAAATCTTGACCGTCCGATCTCGATTTCCGTGCCAGTCACCAAACGTAGGCAATAGATATATCAAACTTCTCCATTTTCCGAGTACAATCCAAAAATGATAACAAAAACACAGTCCAACGGCCAGATCAAAAAGTCAAACTTAAACTCGAAATACCCAAAAATGGCAACTTTCAATCCGAGCAAAATAGGGTTGAGATATATATACATTGATGATCCTTGAGACGAGACGAATCTAACGGGACTAGTTGGAGGTCGAATGGTGGCCGTAATCGTCGCTAGTGACGAAATCTCCGAAACGGCGTTTAAGCGGTTTTCCGGCGATGCAGACGTCGGCGGTGACCGGGGAAGGGCGGCGGAGCTCCGGCGTGGTCTGGTAAGTCGACGCCAGTCGGTGGCGTGGGCGGACGACGGCCGGAGCGGCGCGGCCGCTCCTCCAGTGGTGCGCGGCCGAGAAATGCAGAGAGAGAGATCAGCGGAGAAGAGAGAGAAAAGAGAGAGAGATCAGAGGAGAAGAGAGAGAGAGAGAGAGAAAAGAAAAGAACAAGGGCACGTGGCCCTGTCATATAGGGCTGTGTAATTTTTCAAAAATTGCACATAAATCCCGAAATTTCAAATCTTTATCAATCTAGTTCCTCAAAAATTACAATTTAATTCTTCTGTACAAAATTTTTGTAATTTAATCCTCTAATATTTTATCCGAAAAATTGGTAAATTGTCCAAATTACCCTCCCAAAATCCAGGTTTTTACAAGAACAATACACATTCCATACAGTATTATTAAATTGAAATAAAGAAAAAAAAAAAGCATAGACTTTCTCCATTAATCATTTTTTAAAAAAAAAAAAAAGAAAGAAAGAAATCTCCATTCATCGGTGGAGTCTATAGAAAAGGCTTATGTCTATCGCCTGCATAGAAGTATGGGCTGATAGTGTTTAAAACATGTCATGAGAATATTCTTATATTCTCTTTGTATATATATCCGTTTGTTGTAATCGAAGAGATAACACAAAAGTAGTCATCTCTTTTATATTATTTTAATTTATTCAAATAACACAGAAGTAGTCATCTCTTTTATATTTTAATTTGGTATAAAGAGTCATCCTTTTGACTATCGTCAAATGGCATCACCTGCAAGTCCTGGAATCAACTCTACCCCCACCTCTGTAGTAAACTCCTCCACAGTAGCCCCACAACCTGAAACACCTCTGTCTAATGCTCAGCCCCAAATTCTAGCTCTCCTACTTCTACCTCTTGCTCTCTTCCACCCCATCACCATTAAATTTGAACGCAACAATTATTCTTTTTGGAAATCACAAATCCTTCCCACCATTAGAGCTCATGAACTTGAGGATTACTTGTTCGGTGCAAGAGCTTGTCCACCCCAGTATGTTGACCACACCGTAGGGGGACCTAAGCCAGGTGAACCTCGTCAAATCATCCCAGGTTATGTTATTTAGCAAATCAATCATAAGTTGGCTGCTGAACTCTATATCGAAGTCTATTTTTGGACATGTTGTATGTTGTGCTAACTCTCAAGAAGTCTGGGCTACTCTTGAAACTCTCTTCACCACACAGTTTAAGGCGCGAATCTTGCAACTTCACTACCAACTTCAGTCTATGAAAAAGGACTCCCTTAGTGTGCATGACTATATATTGAAAGTGAAAGATGTAAAAACCCGGATTTAGGAAGGGGGGGATTAATTTGTAAAAATTTTGTGTAGAAAAACTAAATTATAATTTTTGGGAGGATAGAATTGATAAAAATTTGAAATTTGGGGACTTATGTACAATTTTTAAAAAATTGCAGTGCCCTATACAAAACAGGCCACGTGGCCTGTTCACTTTCATTTCTCTCTCTCTCTTCTCTCTTCCCCCCTCCCCGACGTGCTCTCTCTCTCTCTCTCTCTCTCTCTCTCTCTCTCTCTCTCTCTCTCTCTCTCTCTCTCGGCCGCGACCCACCGGAGGAGTAGCCGCGCCGCTCCGGTAATCGTCCAGCCAACCGACCAGCCGGCGTCGACTCGCCATGCCGCCAGGAATCCACGCCGCCCATCCCCAGTCACCGTCGACATCTACATCGCCGGAAAAGCTTCAAGTCGCTATTTCGGATTTTTGGCCTCCGGCGACGATTCCGACCTCCGTTCGACCTCCAACTGGTCCCGTTGGATTCATCTCGTCACAAGGATTGTCAAGATATATATATCTCACTCTCATTTTGCCCGGATTAAAAATTGCCACTTTTGGGTATTTCGAGTTTAAGTTTGACTTTTTGATCCAGCCGTTGGATTGTGTTTTTGTTGTCATTTTTGGAATGTACTCGAAAAAAAGAAAAGTTTGATATATATATATATATTGCCTATGTTTAGTGACCAGCATGGAAATCGAGATCGGACGGTCGAGATTTGCCTTGATTTGTGTGCCATCGGCCCGATATGGGCTCGGACCCGAATTGGACAAGTTATATGTCTAACCTAGCTATTTTGGGTGCTTGGAATTCAGTTAAGAGATCCGTTTGTGGAATTAAAGCTCCGTTAAGAAGTTATTTTTTTTGCAAGAGGACGATCGAGGGCTCGGAATTGGTTCCCGACCCTCCGGGCGATCGTCAACGACACCTTGAATATTCTATAGTGTGGTATCGCTATTCGAGCAAGGTAGAGACTCAATTACCCCTGTTTTATATCATTTTCGAATAAAACTTATTTTCTGCAACATATGAGAATAAATGTGATTTTTGGTTTTCTTGAATATCTGTGATGGAAATTAATTGTATGATGTATACATATTGTATTGCTCTGGGAATTTTCTCAGTGCAGGTTATTTTGGGTATATTAAAAATAGGGCCGTTATGCTGTCCGTTTTTCTATAAAACCTAATATGCTGATTTTATTGAAACACCCGAGCATAATTATTTTCACACTTCTCTGTATTGCACGTGTCATAGGATCATACATGAGCACCGTGTTAGCATCGTGGATTTACAGTGTGGCGTTGCGTGCCCCACCATCGGTGTAGAATCCGTAAACCCGCGTGGGATTTTGTTACTTCTGATTACCTCCTCATTCGGCAGGCGTAAGCAATTCGGTTGCCCCTCCAGGTTTGGTAGGCGACACACGGTTATCCCCTCTGGGTATGGGCTTAGGTGTCAGACAGGCTGTTAGGCATACTTAGTGCCATCATCCTGGATTTCCACAGATGAGAGGATGAGAGCTCATGGGTATGGGTTGATTTGTGTCATAATACATATGAATTGAATGATTTTGATTATACTGCTTTATATATATATATATATAGATTTCCAGTTTGGATTATATATATATATATGTATGTTTTGGACTAAACTAACTATGCAGGAATTCTCCATTACTAAAATGTTTTCGACTGGATAATTATTTTTCCTATTACTGGGCATTTTATGCTCACCCCTTTACCTTCTTCTCATGTGGTGTTCAGTGCGACTTAGGAGATCAAGAGGAGTAAGAGGTCATCTTGACTGTAGTTCATTTCTTGGTAATGCTAGAAGCTTGTTGTCATAGTGTTTAGATTGTTTGGGTTTTGTTTAGTATTGAACCAAGATTACTACATTCTATCTTATCTGTGAACTTATGTATATTATTCTGATGTTTGATTTTTGGCGTGGATGATAATGATGCTTGGATTTATATTTAATTTCGTATTTTAAATAATTGTTTGATATATGTTTAATGGTGTATACAAACTGTGCAAGTGGTTCACGGGATAAAATTCCGATTATTTTATTTAAATAAACCATTTTATAAAAGTAGAATTTTTAACACTTTTCAAATAAATCAAATAATTTTCCACCGTTGTGAAATTCCCGACAAAAGATGTCTCTGGTGAGGATCTTATCCTCTACATTTTGGGTTGTCTGAGTCCAAAATATGATTCTGTAGTTGTTAATCTCTCATCTCGTTATGATACCCTAAATCTTCAGGAGGTCCAGTTTATGTTACAAAATCAAGAAATGAGACTTGAGCAACTGAACTTTGCTTTAAGTCTAGACATTCACAATCCTACAGCCAACCTTACCATGAACTTTCAGAGGAACACAAGGCCTGGTCACCAACAGAACTACAATCAAGGAAAAATCTCTTCGGGTGGAAGAAACACTTACAATCCTTCTCGATGTCGTGGTAGAGGAGATCCAAACTACCGAAAAATCTGTCAACTTTGCGGTCGTTAAAGGCATATTGCTAGTCGATGCTACTATCGATTCGATATCTCATTCCAGGGACACCAACAGAATTCAAAGTCAAACTACCCTCAGCCATCCAATGGCTCTCCACAATTAGCTTATATTGCTCAGTCAAGCTACAGTGCTTCACCCTCCACCATAAATGATCCTGCTTGGTACGTGGACAGCGGAGCCACAAATCACATCATTTTAGACATGAACAATCTTGCCCTGCGAGCTGATTACAAGGGTAAGGAAAAGCTTTTTGTAGGTAATGGTCAACCTCTCTACATCTCACATGTTGGTAGTTCTGTATTTAATTCAAAAGTCCACTCAAAACCTCTAGTCTTAAATCAAGTTCTTTGTGTACCTGCTATTACTAAAAATTTACTTAGCATTTCTCAAATAACCAAAGACGATGATATCTTTGTTGAGTTTTACTCTGACCATTGTGTGTTTAAGGACAAAGCTACGAGGAAGATGCTTCTGCAGGGAAAACTTAAACATGGGCTTTTTCAACTAGTTGCTCCATAAATCACTTCACCTACTAGCTTTCAATCATCTCACCAAAACAGAAGTTCAACTTTAGCCTTATTTTCCAATTGTCAAAGGCCAAAAAGTGAGCTATAAAAAGTCAAGACAAATCAAGTCAATTTATGGCATAGGAGACTAGGTCATCCTTCTATTTAAGTCTTAACCAAAGTGTTTGAGTCAGTCAATGAACTTTTAAGTTCATGTTACGATATGGATTTTTGTACTGCATGTCAATTTGGCAAGTCGCACAGATTGCCTTTTCAAAGTTCAATGAACAGTACCTCTTTTCCTCTTGAAATTGTCCACTCTGTCATTTGGGGACCAACTCCCATATGTTCTACAAATGGTTATTATTACATCTATTTTATTGATGATTTCACTAAATACACTTAGATATATCCTTTGTTTTTGAAATCAGAAGCAAAAACGACCTTTATCAAGTTTCAAAGTCAAGTTGAAAGAATGTTTGATCAGAAAATAAAATGTTTGCAAACTGATTAGGGGGTGAATATTTTAGTCTTAAACCTTTCTTGGAATAAGTAAGAGTAAAATTTTGGCATTCTTGCCCTTATGAACATCAATAACATGGGAGAGCAGAGATAAAATATAGACACATTACTGAAATGGGATTAACTCTTTTAGCCCAAGCCAGTATGCATTTATACTTTTGGTGGGATGCGTTCAGCAATGCAGTATATCTTATAAATCATCTGCCTACACCTATTCTCAATCATATTTCACCTCTTGAGTCTCTTTTCAAACAAAGACCAGACTATAAAATGATTAAAGCCTTTGGTTGTGCATGTTATCCCCATCAAAGTCCATATAATCAACATAAGTTACAGTTTAGATCTACAAAATGTATTTACATTGGCTTTAGTTCATATCATAAAGATTACAAGTGTCTTAGTTCAATAGGAAGAGTTTATATATCCAGAAATGTAATTTTGGATGAAAATGACTCCTTTTCTGTTAGGCTTCACAACCACAAGCAAAATCTCCAACTCAATATCAAATTCTACTTCTCAACCAAGTCCTACCTCATCTTTTAATCATCAATGGATCCCCAAAACGTCGCACTTACCAGCATTATAATCCTTTGAGTTCAATGCAGTGAATTGTGATATTGACCCATGTAGAGATTCTGCTGCAGCAACATCAAACTCTCCACCAAGTCCTTCTCCAAGCAGTCAAGGTAAACATCAGGAATCATTTTCTAACAGTCTCATTTCAGTTTCACATATTTACCAACCTACATTCTCACCCACTCAACCATTGTTTCCTCGACACACTAATATACCAGAAATTCACAAACCATATCCAACTTCTATTTATCTCATGACAACTAGGTCAAAGGCAAGTATTTTTAAGCCAAAACTCTATGTTGCTCGGGCTTCTCAATTTAGTGTAGAACTTGAGCCAACAACTGTTGACCAAGCGTTAGAAAATAGTAGCTAGAAAAGTGCCACGATTGAAGAACTTTCAGCCCTTACAAGCAACAGGACCTGGACACTTGTTTCTTATACTCCAACAATGAACGTTATAGACAATAAATGGGTTTTTCGTGTCAAACAACACTCTGATTGTACTATGCAAAGATAGAAAGCTCGCCTTGTAGCTAAAGGCTTTAAGCAAATACCTTGGTTAGAATATCTCGAGGCCTTTAGTCTTGTTATCAAGGCTTCTACCATTCGGGTTGTTCTCACCGTTGTTGTCATATATGGATGGGATATACAATAAATAATGCTTTCTTAAATGGAGATCTTCAAGAAATTATATATATGACACAACCATCCGGGTTCAGAGATTTAGCAAGATCGCATCATGTTTGCAAGCTACAAAAAGCTCTTTATGGTTTAAAGCAGGCCCCACGAGCCTGATTTGACAAGCTGAAAGGCGCTCTCATCTCTTTGGGATTCAGCAATTCCCGAGCAGATAATTCCTTGCTCATCTACAAAAATGGGTAGGTGACAATTTTACTCCTTGTTTATGTTGATGACATTCTCTTAACCGGAAATGATAAACAACAGCTACTCAAGGTCATTACAATGCTAGACAAACAATTCTCCCTCAAAAGATTGGGGTCTATTAGCTACTTTCTTGGCTTTGAGGCTCGTAGGAACCCAACCGGCATTTATCTATCACAAAGAAAGTACACACTTGATCTCTTTGAAAGAACCAACATGTCCAATGCCAGCAGCAGCCCCACTCCTATGTGTCATGGAACTAAACTCTCACTGGAAGATAGCCCTGCTCTCGAACAACCTACGATCTATAGAAGCATTGCAATATCTGACTAGAGTCAGACCAGATATCTCATTTGCAGTCAACAAACTCAGTCAATTCCTGCAAGCTCCCACTAAAAATCATTGGAAGGCACGTAAACGTGTGTTAAGATATTTAAAGGGCTCCATTGGCTATGGTCTCTATTTCTCTGCCACTAAAGGAATGCACCTTGAAGGTTTTGCAGATGCGGACTCGGCCACCTCAATAGATGATAGATTATCAACCACGGGATATTGTCTTTACTTTGGTGGAAATCTTGTAGTTTGGAACTCTAGAAAACAAAAAGTTGTTGCTCGCTCCAATACAAAATCTGAGTATAGATCCTTAGCTCATGCTGCAACTAAAATTATTTGGTTGAAGTCTCTCTTTGATAAACTTGGAATCAAAGATATCTCCTGTCCAATCTTATGGTGTGATAACATAGGAGCAAGATTGCTAGCCTCCAATCATGTGTATCACTCAAGAACCAAGCACATAAAGATAGATGTTCACTTCATGCGAGACAGTTTTATCCAAGGAAATCGAGGTCAAGTACATTTGCATTGAGGAACAAATTAAATGCCGACATTTTGACCAAGTCATTAGCCGCCACCCGATTTCAATATCTGAAAAACAAACTCAACATGGAGATGTCCCCCAGTTTCGCTTGAGAGGGCATGTTGAGAATATTGATGCACACGTAAAAGACAAAATAATTTGTTGGATATATTGATGGGTCAATATAAAAAAGGCTTATACCATCACTAGCACAGAAGTATGGGCTGACAATGTTTAAAACATGCTATAACTTCTCTTTGTGTATGTATATATATCTGTTTGTTGTAATCGAAGTGTATTCAATTAATACAAAAGTAGTTATTTTTTAAATTTTAATTTATTCAAATAACACAAAATAGTCGTCTCTTTTATATTTTAATTCTAGCTATCAAATCTATAGCATATTCCTTTTCTAAAGACGATATTGCTATCAAAGAAAAAGTTGAGACCAAAAACCATTGTTTAATCCCAAATATATATTTTACTTCCATATATACGTTTTCTCTGTTTGGATTCTGCGTTTTTTTTAAGCATGGATTCTGCGTTTTTGGGTGGCCGAAGAAGAAGAGGAAGAGAAAGGGTTGAGAAAGGATACAGTGTGGCACTGCTTGAAATAAAATGATGATAATAACCTAATGTAGTGAGAACTATTTATTAAAAAAATAAATAAATAATAAATAAAAATAAAACAAGAGTGATAGTTCCGTTGCTTAAAAAAAAAAGAAAGAAAAAACGACAACAACAAAATAAAACAGGAGTGACAGTTCCGTTGCTTTTGGGTGATGAATGGCGTTATTACGAGGATGTTTGTTTAAATGCTTATGTGTAAAAAATTTCTGAGTTGTTAAAATGCTAGTGGAGTGACAGGGAAGGGGACAGGAGATAATGGCTCCTCAGTACCTATTCATAAATTCATGATAAAATGAATATAGTCTAGTCTATGCAAAATATCATATAGACGAAAAGTTCTTTCTCGGGTCAAATTCAGTTGTGATAAATGGTTTATGGAAATTAGATCAATCACAGTATAGCCTGTATTTACCAACGAAACGAGGGAGCAATGTGTCAGAGTACCCATGCGGTGTTTAAGCTTCGAAGAAGTGGGAAGACGAGGGCCAACAAGACAGCAGCCAGGATGTATGACTCCACAGCGGCCAAGAGCTCATCTTGGCTGCCGTCTTGTTCCCCTTTGTCTTCAAAACTTTTTCGGTGGCTGCATTGGTGGTGGTGGTGGTGGTAGTGGTTTTTGTTTTTTTTTTTTTATTTAACTGGCAATAATGAGTTTAAAAAGGTCAAAGAGTGGCACACCCTTTTCTAGTTTCTACACATGCTATGCTAGCTACTTGTTACGTCTCGTTCATTTGGCTCCCAAAATTCAAATGTTATTGCTTACGGCTCTAAGGTCCTCTATATATACTACTCACCCAAAAAGATTGAGGGAGACTATAGAACGTGGTGGACACTTCTAGAGTGATTAAGAGAAGTCTTGGTCATACTAGAAGATTCTAGTTAGTGCTACTAAGTCCCAGACAAGACTGGATGGTGCTAGATGGGTTGGACGGTCCTAAAAGCTCCTAAAATGATTTGGAAGAGCCAAGATGGTGAGTGAACTTCTTAGAAGGATCTAAACCATATTTTGTTCTAGAATTCTCTATGTAAATATCTTTGTAGATATTATAACTTTAGTTGAGAATAATCTAGACCCTTTGTAAGATCATACCACTTGGCACGATCACAACCGTTGGTTGGTTTAAGTTTTGCCTATCTAAAGGACCCCTTGGGTTCATTTGGATACAAGTTCCATTTGTAAATGTTCTAAGTATTCTAAGAATAATACAAAGTCTTCATTCACCTAATCTCTACTATCTTTACCACTTTATCTCAAAAGCTTACTCTAAGTCCCTTTCTTGAGTATTTGTAGGTTGACTTAGTGCGATGGATTGTGCTAAGTGCTGCACAATTGTCTAGTTTGAGGTTAGGGTCGTGACAGCATAGTATCAGAATTTTGGTTACTCGTTATATCTTGGTGGTTTTATTGTCTAAATGAAGACTATGGCTGCAACTTCTGACCCCGTCGAAGTTGGTGCTTCTGAACGTGGGCGTGATGAAAGGAAGAAGGGTGCTACCCGCGGCAAGTCGAGGGACGTGGTGACTAGCTTGGAGGCTAGAGTGTCCCGACTAGAGTCTAACTTGGGCACGTTGGGCGAGCGTGTAGACGATCTAGATGGCCGTTGCGACGGTTTGGAGATCGAGGATGCGGAGATCCACAACGGCATCAAAGATGTGCTTGGTAGGCTAGAGGCTAACTTAAGGCGCGAGATTGAGTTCTTTTATTCGGAGATTGCTAAGGTATGAGATCTCTTCCAAAGAAAACTCAGTAATATTTTACTTAGAGTAGATAAGATGGGTGGTGATCTTGCTTTGTGCAAGCGAGCGGTGGCCACAGGGGTGACCACCATAACAACCATTAAGGCAAAGAAGGTTGAGGTACCTAAACCAAAGACCTTTAATGGTACTCGCAATGCTAGGGAAGTTGAGAACTTCCTATGGGGCTCGAACAATACTTTGAGGCCACTGGTGTGACGGACAATGCCAATAAAATTTATAATGCTGCCTTGTATCTAACCGATACCGCCATATTATGGGGGAGGCGGAGACACGGGGAGATGCAACGCGGGGTGTGCACTATAGCCATCTTTGATGACTTCAAAAGAGAGCTAAAAAGGCAATTCTTCCCCGAGAATGCCGAAAAGGAGACGAGAGGCCGTATTCGCTGCCTCAAACAATCTGGTAGTGTTAGAGACTACGTGAAAGAGTTTATCACACTCTTGCTCGAGGTCCCTGACACTTCATATAAAGATTCCCTATTCTTATTCATGGATGGTCTTCAGAACTGGGCCAAGTTAGAACTCAAGCATCGTGGGGTCCAGGACTTAGCTGATGCTATTGCAGTAGCTGAGAGCCTTGTTGATTACTCTACCAACAAGGACCCTTTTAAGGCCAAAGATAAGAAGGGTGATGGAGCCAAGAGTAGGGGGGAGAACAAACAAAAGTAGAAAAATGGAACAAAGGTAGTTTCTCCTGCAGGCACAAAGACAAGGGCAAAGAGAAGGAAGACTGTGACTTCTCCAAGCTAAGAGTCAAATTCTTTCTTTGCGATGGGCCACATTGGGCACGCGAGTGTCCTAAAAAGAAAGCTCTCAATGTCTTAATTGCCTCCGAGCCAAGCTAAGAAGGAGGTGATAGAGAAGATGGTGGTGTACATGTTGGTTCCTTGCAACTCTTAAATGCCTTGCAGTCGGCCCCTAAGTCACAAGCTAAGAGCCTACTTTTTGTGGATGCAACAATCAATGGCAAAGCCACTAAAGTCTTGGTTGATACAGGTGCATCTCACAACTTCGTCTCTGTTGAGGAAGCTAGGCGGTTGGGCTTGACGGTGTCCAATGGAGGAGGCTCCCTCAGGGCAGTGAACTCAGTAGCACGCCCATCCATGGGGTTGCTCATGATGTTAAGGCTAGCCTAGGTGCATGGGCTGGCCAAGTCGACTTATCAGTGGTGCCAATGGATGATTTCGCAGTAGTGCTTGGTTTGGAATTCCTTGATGCAGTGCAAGCATTCCGTGTTCCTTTTGCCAACTCTATGTACATCATAGATGGTGAAAAGGCTTGTGTAGTACCAACAAAGCGGTCCACAAAAGTGGGAAATAAAGTACTCTCTGCACTACAATTCAAGAAGGGCTTGAGAAGAGAGGAGGAGAGTTACTTGGCCATCCTAAAGGAGCATGATGATGGAGAGTTGGAATCTCAAGGTAACCTGCACATAGAGGTACATATTGTCTTGGATGAATTCCAAAATGCGATGCCAGACGCCTTACCCAAGAAACTTCCACCTAAAAGGGAGGTGAATCATGAAATTGAGCTTGAGCCAATCACGAGGCCACTTGCGATGAGTCCCTATCGAATGGCCCCTCCGGAGTTAGCGGAACTCCGGAAACAACTAAAGGAGTTGCTTGATACGGGTTTCATTAGGCCCTCTAAAGCTCCTTTTGGTGCCCCAGTGTTATTCCATAAAAAGAAAGATGGCTCACTAAGGATGTGCATTGATTACCGGGCTCTTAACAAGGTAACGGTAAAGAACAAGTATCACATCCCGCTTATTGTCGACTTGTTCGATCAACTTAGGAATGCTAGATACTTCTCAAAGCTTGATCTATGCTCAGGGTACTACCAAGTGCGCATAGTAGAGGGGAATGAGCCCAAGACCACATGCATGATAAGGTATGGTGCTTATGTGTTCTTAGTCACATCATTTGGTCTTACCAATGCACCTGCTACTTTTTGCACTCTCATGAATAAGTTATTCCATCCCTACCTCGATCAGTTCGTGGTAGTCTATCTTGATGATATAGTTATCTATAGCAAGACCATGAGAGAGTACCTAGAACATTTGAGGAAGGTTTTTGAGATCTTGAGGGAAAACCAACTATTCATCAAGAAGGAGAAGTGCTCCTTCACCCAAGAGAAAGTGATGTTCCTATGGTATAAGATAAAGGATGGGAAACTTATGATGGATGAAGCCAAGGTGCAAGCCATCCAAGAGTGAAAACATCCTACTAAAGTGCCAGAGTTAAGATCCTTCCTCGGACTTGTGAACTATTATAGACGGTTCATTAAAACCTACTCAGCAAGAGCAGCGCCACTTACTAACCTACTCAAGAAGAACAAGTCTTGGGAATGGACACTTGAGTGTCAAGTTTCATTCGAAAACTTGAAGAGGGCGGTAAGCGAAGAGCCGGTTCTCAGCTTACCCGATCACTCAAAGGCATATGAGCTACATACAGATGCCTCTGACTTTGCTATTGGCGGAGTACCAATGCAAGAAGGGCATCTAATTACTTATGAAAGCCGCAAGCTCAATGACACCGAGAGACGCTACACAGTGCAAGAAAAAGAGATGACTGCCGTCATCCATTGCCTAAGGGTGTGGCGACACCACTTGTTAGGTACTCACTTCACGATCATGACTGACAATATAGCCATAAGCTACTTTCAAACTCAGAAAAAGTTGAGTCCTAAGCAAGCTCGGTGGTAAGACTTCTTGGCAGAATTCGATTACAAGCTTGAATACAAGCCTGGGAAGGCCAATGTAGTGGCAGATGCCCTAAGCAGAAAGACAGAGCTGGCCGCCTTAGTTAGGCCCGATAGCACCTTGATAGAGAAAATCAAGGAAAAACTGGAACACGACGTTCTTGCAAAGAGCTTGTTGCCCCTAGTAACAGAAGGAAAGACGAGACGTTTTTGGCCGAGCAACGGACTTCTCTATGTCAAAGGCAATCGACTCTATGTGCCTAAGTGGAGGAACTTAAGAAAAGAGCTTATCAAAGAGTGTCACAATTCCTTGTGGGCTGGTCACCCAGGTCAGAAACGCACTGTTGCTCTTATCAAGTCTATCTACTACTGGCCTCAACTGAGGGATGATGTCGAGGCCTATGTACGAACTTGTCTTGTGTGCCAATAAGACAAGATGGAACAACAATCACC